>JAPKLW010001633.1:143917-170593 GCA_026898455.1 Plectranthus barbatus | reverse complement strand
ATAAATCTGTAGATCTTTGGAGTTAGTTAATTTATCTTGAGACCGAGCGGAGATAGGTAATTAATTAATCTACTTTACGAATTGTCCAACAAAGAAGTTCGTAATACTTTTCTGATGTTTCACTACGAAGAGGAATTAAAATTAGGAATTAATCGATTCATTCATACATGTCATACTCGATAGGTAGATATCCCTGGAATCTGTGCTTCTCTTATTTGAATCCAAAAGCTTTTTAATTTCCTGTTTAATTTATTAGCAAGTATTGCGATTTTCAAAACATCCAAAACTTTTTAATTGATTTTCCTAACCAGTATTTTGAGAACTTACGATTTAGTACTTAAGGTTTTTCGTTGTTTCATTCCCCTGGATCGATAACTTTAGGGTTTACAAATTTATTTGCCACTATTTCTATAATTAATCTGTAGAAATTACAGTGATCAGTGTCCCAACCTCCGATGCCACAACCAAACTTCTTGATTTGGAGAGCCATGAGCCGACATTGCTGTTCCTTTGGGTGCAATCTCGTTGACATAGTAGAGTCCATCTCATTTAGTGCCACGCCCAATGATCTCTCCCATCTGGATATCTTGTAAGAAACAAAAATTTGGATGCAAAATAAGAGTACAATTCAACTCCCGGGTAACATGGCTAATGGATAGGAATTTATGTGATAATGAAGGGACATATAGACAATTGGACAACTGAATAGATGGAGAAATTTTTAGAGTCTCACCCCCAACTACATTAGCTAGATCTCCGCTAGCAGTTTGTACATGAGTCCGCATAGGTTTTGAAAAACTAAAAAAATTAGATTTATCAAACGTCATTGTATCAGATGTACCACAGTCAAAAATCCATGAACTACCCTTGGACAGTTTTTCACTACCACACGATAGGGAATGGGAAGATATTTGAGGATTAGGGTTTGGTATTACCTGAATAAGGCTCAAATCGCCCTTCTCCTTCTCCGGCGATTTTCACTTTTGCTAATATACCGCCAAATCCAATTTGTGTTTGGTGGTCTGCATTCACCTCTCCATCCATGGCGACTCCTTGATTTTCATATATGACAACTGCCAATTTGCCTTTTCCCGTCGCCATTCGATGGCTATCCGCCCACCACTGGGGTAGCCCACCAACTAGAAGCAAGTCTCTCTCGTATGTTTCTTCATCCCGCAATGGCTGCAGGTGAGTCATCTCTTGTTGACCTTGAGTTTTGACTGCGATGATTGGCCGGATTTGTGTCGGTTCTAGTCAAATTTTCCCTTGGATGCAAGTCCCGACCCTATTGCTCCATCAAGGTCGCGGCTTTCTGGACGGAGAATGTGTTGTGCGGCAGCTTCTCGCCGTATTTTTGCAAAGGCCACGTCAGCCGTTGGTGCAGGACTCTCTTTTAGAATATTTCGTCGGATTCCTTCGAACTTCGGATCCAATTCTGATAGAAACTGGTATAATCTTTTTATCTCGATTTCTTTGTGATGTTGTTTGATTCCTTCATCACAGCATTTGACTCGATCTTTTAGCTTATCAATATTGAGCCAAATAGCTCAACACCCACTCCAGTAATCCTCCAACGTCTTTGTTCCTTGGCCGAACTTGTTAGCCCTTGTATCCAAATCATACGTTTGGAGTGGATCAGCCCCTGCTCCATATGTTGTGAATAGACCATCCCACAAGTCTTTTGAAGTCTAGTATTGAATAAAATTTGCCACTAGCCTTGTTTCCATGTTGTTGATTATCCAAGAGAATACCAACAAATTGGATTCTTCCCACTGGTCAAATCCGGTTTCGCCTTTCTTTGGGGGTGGTGGATCTCCGGAAATATGTTTCCACTTTCCCCTTCCACCGATGGCTACTTTCATCATTATAGCCCACATGGAGTAATTTCCCCCATCAAGTTTGACGTTAATCACAACATTTTTTTGTGGTTTTGTACGCACTTGCCACCTCTTTTGATTCTGACATGGTTTGTTATTTTGGATTTGGGACAGTGATGGATCAATTTTTTTTTTTTGTGGTTTAGGACAGTGATGAATTCTGAGCCCAGGAATCTATGATTTTTCATGTTGTGATGCCATGAAGGCAAGAACAATCGAGAGAAAATGATTTGGGAGTGAACAATTCATCTTATTTCTGAATAATAATCTTTACACAGTTCGTATAACCAATATAAAGAGTACAAGATTATTAAACAAAGAAAGTAAGATTTGGTCCAAATCTCCTATGATTCAGTCTTGATTGATACTTTCCTTGTAAATATGATACTCAATCTTTCTTCCAACATTTGGACATGGAATTCTTGATCCAGGAGAGAACCATGTTGTTGACCTTCCTCCATAACCTATAAAATTTAGATTGCACAGCTGGTTGAGGGAAAGTTCCATAAATAAACCCAAGTTTGTCCTTTGATTCAAGAGCTATGGGCATAGCTTTCTTCAAAATTAAAGCCTATAGTTCAAGTCGGTGAGAGGAGCAGAGGTAAGCTGCATACCCGGATTATCGGGCCCGTGTAAAGAAAGTTGCTCTTAAAAATAATCATCAAGCTTCGAGTTATCAGCCATGGCAAAGAAATCGAGTCAACCTGGCTCTAGATACCATGTACAATTCGCACAAAAACCATGGAGAAGACGAGAGAAAAACCCCGACTTTACATACAAAAAAAAAAAGCAGACAAGGAGGACGCGACAAACGCCTGCTAAGCGCAAAGAACAAACCCAAAAACAACCAAAACAGCAAATATACAAGGGACACGTCGGCTTCAAGAATATTAACTCCATTAAACAAAAATATTTAGCTTTTCTGCATTTATAAAAATCCACTTATATTAATTCATTTTGACACATCATATATATCACATTATTACAACAACAAAGAAGTACACCCCTTCACATATATATCGGTGAAATGCAACATGGCTAGTGGCGTGTCACGTTATTCGAAGCAAGTTGCATCAAACTTTGGCATGGTCATTCAAAACTCGAGCAATCTTTATTCGATTCTGTTACATGTGTACGTCAACAATGAATGGATCAATATTAGATCTGCTTTTTATTAAATTCTTATAAATTTATTTATTCCTCTCGGAATGTAAGAAACATGCAAGCATGCTTGTTGAGTTTCAGATAAAAGTGAGCGAGTCACGGAAAATAAAATTGTGGATATAATCACTCTAATCCAAATATACAAACTAACTCATTCAATCTACTTTCAAACATAGACCACAAAATCTTCTGTCTGCAAACTGTTTCTCATACAAATTGCCTGACTTTGCTCGATCAATCTTTCAGATTTATTTAGTTTGTTTATTTGGCTAATTTTTTGGTTCGTCGATTTATGATATTGTGACATTTCCTTTTGTTGTCGGTCTCGAGAGTGGTCAAATAAAAATTAGACCGATTAGGATTATTTAATTTAATAATTGAGTAAATAATTTTGAATGGTTGATATTCTGATAAAAAATATAACGGCATTATTGAAAATATCATTAGCTATAAAAATTATTCTCTTCGAATTCACCAACTATAAAAGAGGTTTCTCATAATGTTTATAATACTTTTTTAGTTGATAATTTATTTATATATTGGCTTGCAAAATACTAAGCACAGCCTCAGATAAAATCATAAAAATTAGGAGTTGGAAAAATATGAGAAATAACAAATAGAATATTTTAAGCCATAATAACATGGTAGTGTGTTGTGTAATTCTTGTAGCTACGCTACTTTATTTAATCTACTAATATACTAAAGAAAAGCAGTGGGTTACTGTAGCAAATCTATCTCTCCCACTCATTTTAGCCGCCAAGCAAGTAAATTTCATGCAGATGCTCGGCCCAACTATAGAGCCCTTCCCATTCATGAAACTTTTTAAACTACCATTTTTTAAAATTATTATTTTTAAGAAGAGCACCTACTCGATTTTGCACGTACCCCAATTCATTTATTGAGGTTTCACTAAAAATAATCAGTTTCCAAATTGAAAAGTAAATGTTTTTGTAATTTTTATTGGTTAAAAGTTAAAAAATCTTACAAACACGATTATTCTTAATAACTTATCATACAAATAACTATATATAATGTTTTAAGATATATTTGAACATAAAATCAATCACAAAAATATAAATAAAAAAATTATATTATATTTGGTATAAAAACTAACATTAATCTTATAGAAATGTTTTACAATAATTTTGTTATAACAGTTGAGAGGTATAATTTTTAAGAGAATAGAAGTTTTAATCAAAAAAGGTTTTTAAAAAAAATGAGATTTCTTTTGGAATAAAATTATAATCCATTTATTTAAACTTATACACCCAAATATTCTAGAAAATCTCGAATTCATAAACTCTTGGTTAAAAGCAATGGGGTTTTTACCACTACACCCCAAGAAGCACACAAAAATATATTATAAATTCATTGTGTGCATGCAAGTTGAATTTAATTTGTTATATTTAAAGTAGTAAAATACAAAACAAAATCTCCTAAAATATCAGTTTGTGATAAAATTCAAGAAAAAACTTTAGAATGAAATGTCATATTTTTTCCAATATTTGTGTTACATATTAGTTTATGCATAATGTGAATTTCAGTTATAAATTAAAAGGTTTAATTGAATTAATTTAAAAAGCTGAGGGGTTGGATTGAGATAAATAGTTAAAATAACTAATTTGTTCATGTCAATATAATTGAAAGATAAAACTTGCATTTATCCCTTAAATATTCATACTCACAATATAATAATATAGGTATTCTACCTCTTTAATAAGAAATAATGAAGTTGCAATATTTATAATTTGTTATAATATTTTTGATTAATCCTATTGGTTAACAAGTACTCCTTCGTCCCATGCCAATTGACATGTTTTTTTTGGGCACGGAAATTAAGAGTTGTGAGTGTAAAATAAGTTAGTTGATTAATATTTTATTGTTGAGTGTGAAAAAATTGTCATTTTTTGAAATGTGTCAATTTGGTTGGGACACTCAATTTGGTAAGTGTGCCAATTATAGTGCGACGGAGGGAGTATTTTTTTAAATTTTTTTACATTAATCCAAACACACACGCACCAATATGTTCCCATAGAAATTCGAACCTATGACTTATTAGTTATAGGCAGAGTGGTTTCACCGTTGGACTCCAATAATGGACAACAAGATTTGTATTTTTATAATTGTAATGTTTTCAAATATTTTGTTATAGATTTAAAGCTATTAAGATTAGAAAAGTGTGTTATAATTTTACTTTGTAAACTTTATGATCTTTTCAAAATTTATAATATAAAGTTATTCGTGTTATTCTATACTTTTTACATATATCATTATATATAATTTGATCCGTGCAATGCACGGGTGAATATCTAGTTCCTTATTAAATATATAATAGTTTCTTTTCGCATATTTATGTATACTAGTAGATTTGTACATCTAACGCACGTAGAATAAATAGAATACAAATTTAAATAAAAAATATATAATGATGGTATAATAGGATATATATTATATTACTTATTTGTTAAAAATTATATGATTTGATGATCGTCAAAAAACCATGAATCAATTGATTTTTTTTATTGAGTTCATTGGATTAGAACTGATCTTGTTTAGATTATAAATCTGGTATAGGTTCTAAAAGTTGATATAGTTTAGGTTCACGGATAGCCAATGACTGAAGACTCGAAGAACTGAAATAAGACGATCAAGTTCAAACGATAACCATATATGATCATTCACAGCTTATTATAGTTATAAGAAGAAGAGAACTACACCAGATGCTCAAAAGAGAGAGCTGACCAGCTATGAGGAAAACTTGTTAGTTCTAAAGGAAGTTGAGAGAACAACTACAAAAAATTGAAGTGAAACTCTTAATTGTTAGCTGATATTCAAGACCGTCTGCTAATACTTCGAAAAGTCAGCTAACTCAAGAACAATACTTCCAGTTCTTATCAAGATAACTCAGACCACAAATGTGAATGAACCGATGAGCTCAGAAAATAATCAATGTTTTCCTTCCTAGGACGAAGATTAAAAAACTAACTAAGTGCTATTATCAACTAGTTAAAGAGAGAGTATTCGTTGACCCACTAGTCAAACGCCTAAATAGGTGGATAAGTTTACAAACTATATAAGGTCGCACAAAAATGGATACATGTGAAAAGAGTGGTCGCATCACTCATCTTCCAGTTGCTACATTTCATATGAAGTCGATAAATACCAATTTAAAGGTAGAAGCCAATTTATCAAAGTTAACTAATCCTTGCTATTTCAACAAACATTTTGCACTCGCTCTCTTTCTCTCTCTAAAGCTCTATCAAGCCTTTCATGTATCTTATAAATGAGACCACCAGAGTCCGACCAGATGATCTTCAGTAAGGTTTCGAGATCTTCCCAATTAGTTGAGGAAAAAACTACGAAATCAACATTCTTTGTAGAGAACTTAAAACCTCATAATTGACATAACCTATCACATGAAATGTGGTAAAGTGACATGAAACTGCAGGACCTATAACTGGAGATAGAAGAAGTCTCCCATTAGAGAAGAACAAAGACTTTAACCTGTAATCAAATACCATGAATAGTCAAAGTTAGTGAATTTCATCATTGAGAATGAAGTGTGGGTGCAGGGACATTTGGCTTCTCAGCACTAAAATCCTTAGTCTTATTTACTTGCCCTTTTAGTTATGTACTTCAACTTCATTGTGAGCGAGGTGACAACGCTAGGAGGGAAGTACTCAGTTGCTAAATTAAATATGAAGATTCCAAGGATGATTGGTTCATTAAGGTCATAACCCTCAAAGTGCGTAACTTACATCTATGCCAGTAAAGGAGGTGCTTGAAACCTTGCACGCACATGATTTTGGTTTCAACTCTATTAGCGAATATGAGGTAAATAAAGCTACATAGTCGCCAGCTAGGCGACCGGAACACACAAATTTTTTTTTGAGGAAGAATTTCTAGCCATGATGATGCACACCAACTATTATAGCTAAGAGTCAACTAGTGTACCATAAAGATCAGCTGAGACACCGTCAACCACGTCCAAAGACATTACAGACAACTCTGTTACGAGTTGTAAGAACATCTTAAGAAGTTGATTAAGAGACTAGAAAGAGCCACTAAGACCAGTGCTTTTGAAGACAACAATGCAATTGCTATTAGTGTAAGTCCCCAACCACTTCAAGTTCGTATGCACGAAGTTGGAACACTGCAAAAAAAGGTGATAGACTACACAATATAGACAATGCGAATAGTCATTCATGTTTTCTATATCGTAAAAGACAGCGTGGAAGTGTAGTTGCGTAAAAAAATAGGCGGCTATAGACAACGCGCGATATTGCATTGTCTATACTGATATAGACGACGCGAGTTATTCGCTTTATCTATATAAAGATAGACAACACAATAAAGTGCGTTCTCTATACTCAATCCAATACACGACATAATTTGTTTGTCATCCATTAAATTAATAGAATTTTAGATACACGATACTGAATTACGCGACATTGGTATAAGAATTAACGGTGCATTTTTTCCGTGTTGTTATAATTTTGAAACAAGCTAATAGACCACGAGCTTCCTTGCGTAGTCTCTGTTAATATACACAACACAGTATTTTCTCGTCGTTTATTCTACAATAATTTTTTTGAGTGAATGTGCTTTTGATCGATTATACGTTGTACCCAAATATATGTCACCCAAACCTATCTTGCACAAATCAACATGCATTGTGTCGTCGCCAATCGACTCTTGTGCCTCGAACTGGTTTTCATCGCCATTCTTCAAGGTCACTGGTTCTTCCTCTCGATTATTGACGACCACAATGCCCTCGCCAATCTATCTCGCCCAAACGTGCAGCCATTGTCCCATGCCGATCAACCGCAACCAATTCAAAACCTCGACTACCTCCGATCAGTTCTCATGGACATGCTTCAAGGCTGCTAGTTTTGTCCCCGGTTATAGACGACCACTTCTGCCCTCGCCTATCTCGCCTAAATGCGCAGTTACTATCCCATCCCGATCGACCACAAAGGATTTTGAACGTCAACTCTTCTGCCTCCGACCGGTTCTAATAGACGATGTAAGGTATTCGAATTTCACAGTCATGTGTTGGTTGCAGAGTTAATAAATGTAGTATAGAGCCATGAAATGAAGTGAAGCTCATTGGATTTGTATATTGTCTGGCTATGTATTCTATTAGTTATAGCTATTGGGTTATCTAATACGTGTGGTTATTCCTAAGTATAATTGTGTTAGGGTTTAGGCATGATCGAGTGATGATATTTATTGTAAATATGTTTGCCCAAGATGATTTTCGATTTTTGTCATTTCCTCTATTTGATCTTTCCTGTTCAGTTGGTGAACATTTAGTTTGTTATTGGTGGGTCTTGCATATTCTATGGTTAGAAATTTATTTTTTATTGGCTAATTTGTTTATACATAATTACTGTTGGTTGGTGGCTGTCACAAGATTTAGTTAAAACTGGAAAAATTATCAATCATTATGCCTTTTATCTCTATGTGAATTTCATTCAAAATTTGTTTTTAATTCCTACTCATGTTGCCTTTTAAATTTTATCTTCATATTGATTGAACATAGACGAATGTAAACATGAACCTATTAAGAAATAAAAGGTTTAGATTCTACATCAGTTGGCATTTCTCATCCTCTGTTCACACTTTCATGTTCTCTTGCATTCATCAAATTATTTGAAAGTTGAAGGTCTTTAGTATTATTTATGCTGATTGTTGTTATTAAGTTACTGGAGAAATTGGTTTCTTCCACGATATTTGTTGCTCCTAAGAGGGCTGTGTGGATCTAATGACTAGGTAGTTCATGTAAATTAGATTTTTTGTCGAGTACCAAATGTACTCCTGGACAAAATGAAGTATACCCATATATTGGTCAAAGTTATGCATACCCATTTTCTTGGAATTGATTTGTCATATGTATTTTGTATTTTCTGTGGTTTGACACTTGAAGGAGCATCAATTCCTGGAGTTTTATAGTTGTTTTCTTGCATCATTGATCTTGAACAAATTTAATTAGAGCATTTGTCTAGCTATTTTCTTGAAGCATTAATCTTGAACTGATTTAATTGGAACAATTGTCTCTAGGGCTGTAGATAGAAGAGACAAAACATAGATGAAGAGAATCAAAAACCTATGCACTATGTTTACATTTTGCCGTGTTAGATTGTAGCTTTGTATTTGGTTATGGGTTTCTCCAATTGGAACATTGGCTCTATTCTAGCTTATTTGTAAATAACAAACTTCCTTGTTAAATATTTCCTAATCATTTTTTCTAGACTGCATTGCGTTTGTTCCCTATTGAGATAAGGACGTAATTATAACAAATTTTCGTGGACTGTGTGATTAGATTAAGACTTAGTCATACAACCTTATTGTTTCATTTATATTATTACATCAGCTAAGAATGACATCATTGGGAAGTACTTTACATTGTATCAAGGAAATGATGTGTTATGCTAAACTTCGGTTGTATCCCTAGAAATATATTCAATTGTTGTGTGTTTTATTAAACGTTTAACATATTCATTATCTAGATTGTATGGCATTCTATATTGGTGAATGGTAATTTATAAAATTACCGCAGGTAAAATGTTTTAAAAATAATTATAGATGACGCGACAGGTCACGTAGTCTATATGTGTATAGATTACGCGCGAAATTGCATAGTATATATCATTACAGATCATGTGTGTAGCCTATATGTACGTAGACTACGCGAAAAAATTGCGTAGTCTATATTCATATAGACTACACAATTTTGCGTCGTCTATTAGCATTCTCACATAGACTACACTTGCTTAGACTACGCTAAATTGAGTAATCGACTATGAAAAATCCACATATTCTATTACCTTATTTCTTGTTGTGGAAGAAAAGAAAGAGAAAACCTGAAGAAGAGTTTTCAAAAGGATATGGAAAAGCTTTGTTTTCTAGAACAATATCTCAAATATAACTTACTCTGATGACAATTTAGAGTCATACTCGAAAGATGATAGTTTTGAGGAAGTAACATTGTGTTGAGATAAACCGATAACAACAACTGGCACATACCTCGACTGAGGTTGACGTAACAAATCCTTGTACCTCGATGCATCATTTAGAGCATGCATTTGATGAGTCTGAGTCATTTCACTCTGACTCGGAGAAATCATCCCTCAAAACATTTTCAAAGGAGTTTACATACATTTGTTCTTTATCCACTTCAATTACATCATAAAATGTATCACTCTGGGACCAAGTCTTGTAATTGACTAAAGAGTTGACTCAAGATCAGTCTGTTAGAGGAGATTCTGAAAAATTAAATGTGGTGAACTCAGTTCTGAAAACTGATTTTAAAAAATTGCCAGTTGAGCCCAAAGCCTTGAAAATTGAATGGTTTTAGCAAGAATAAATTATTTCTTAAGTAATATTAATTCATTTCACCCAAGAATTAATATAAACCTAGACATTTATTCCAAAGTAATGAGGAACGGGTAGCGTCGACATAGTGAATCCACATATTTGACGTTACCGAACATTTGCTAATCACCGCGCAGGATATTGACCATCACGAGAGCTTCATAGGTTGTGTTACAATGTGCAGCATTGCGCTCACGCATCTACCACTGCTGTTGTGGCCGCCATCGCCTATGCCACCGGATGTTATGGCCAACCTGTTGCACTTCACCAGATGTCATCGTCGGTGGCAGTTGCTGTCAGCTACCAACCACAGCAAGTGCTGCTTCTCGCTATCGTGCGCTGCTAGCACCGCCACTGCCTTGTTCTTCGCAAATCCTAATTTTTGTCTCGTTCTCGATTCTAGATTTGTATATTAATTTAAAAATAGATCTAATATATTGCATTAGTATTTCCTATCAAACCAAAACAAATGTTTCATATTATTTACACAAAGAAACATAATGCACATAAACCACCGCAGATTCAAGCAGGTTATTCACGAGGAACACACAAATATTAATAGTAAAATAAATATTTATTCTTAAATATAAATTATTTTACCAATTTAGCCATGAAATAATACTAAGCTCTAAAACTAGTTTAAGAGAATTTTGCGCAAACCGAATCACAAATCTGGACCGTTCTAGGTTGTTAATGTAATTTACCATTCAATACAAAATTCCTATGCATGATCTTACTTTAACTTAATGGCATAGGATTCAAAATTACCAAATGGTTTAATTTCTCTGAATCAGGAACTACATTAAATATTAACATGATTCTACCACACGTTGATTAAATCTGCAAAATAATAATTAAATCCTTTTTCAAATTTAATTCAAAAAATTCAACAAAGGGATGAGAAGTATTATCCTCCAAGCAAAGCATTCAGATTTGTATCCATTTGCTTTTAATCTAGCTACAGTTGAACATTCCACTAGATTGGACTACACAAGATAGACACGAATTTCTTCTTCTTCCTTTGTAGTAGGTGCCGCCCATCCTCTCTCACTCTAGGGTTTTCATTGTGTTGTGTTGTTCTATGAAATTATTAGTGGAGAGAAAAGGTTAATTATAATTAGGACTCCAAACCTTAATGTATGGGCCCTATTAAGCATTACGTTAGGCTAGACATGGGACCTGATGTAAATAATAGAGTGGGCCTATAAATTAATTAATTTCAATAATCGCAACCTTAGACATAACTAATTAATATTAATTTAATCGACCAGAGAAGTAATACTGACCTACCCTTTTATTACCATGTTATGAGAAACGGGTTGCATTAACTTAGAGAATCCCCATATTTATGGTAACCTGATAATCGTTAATCAATTTACGCCTATAACAGACTTCAAATAATTCATTAACTTCTCATAATCTTAAGTAGTACCACTCAAATATTTTCATCCATGCTTGAACTTAATAAGCCTAAAGGACTTCGGCATGATGAACCTTTTTTAGTTCTTCTCAATCATATTACTTGGATATCGTTATTGAACGCTAGTTACCAGAATGTAATAACCAGACTATTGTCACCTAAGATGTGGATATACGAACATGTTAAGAAGGATCACAACTAGGGCAAGTCAAAGTGACTCACAACCGGTGCATACTTTTGAATTGTTATTAGTATTCAAACTCAACCAAGTCACGACATTCGGTTATTCTAATATCAGACAAAAGAATACATCTCACCATGGTCCAATCAATATGTAACCCTATGTAACAACATATATAGTGATCAAGACGAGCCACTTATAACCATATATGATGCAGTGTATGCCGAGTGACTAATCCTCAAGCTATCTTAGTTGTGAAATTATTTATATCTCACTAGGTCAAACAATTCATACGGTCTTCCACGATTTCCTACACATCGTAGATCTCTCTATCGATGAGATAACATGATATTGTTATTCTAGCAATAATTTTTGTTCACATATATGATAAAAATAAACTATTTAGAGTACATAATAAATATTTTTAGTATACAAATCACAACAACCAACATAACCATATCTAGCCGCGATTTAGGTCTCACCAATTTAATCAACTAATGATGCAATAGGGCCAAGGGTGATAGAAGGTCCTGGGTTTGACCTTAATTTAGGTCTAGATGCAGCCATTGATGAGCCTACAACTGAGGAAGCCATACGTGCCATCCCAGCTACACTTCTTGAAGTTCATCCCATATCCAAAGTGGCCCTAGCAAGCTCAAAATCACATTATCATCTACCACCTTGGATGGATGCATCTCCAACCTTTGACCTCCATTTGATCTTTTAGCCATCACAACAAGGATTTAATACTTCAAAAATTTAATTGACTCCTTTCCTCGCAACTTCTATTACATAGATAAAGACTACTACTATTGAACAAATCTTTGATCTTGGATTGTCAACTACGGTGTCGAAGGCAGTTATTTCTAGCACCTTCACTCCAACTGCCTCAAGCCTAGATCCAACGTTGCTCATATATTTAGCAATGTCACAATTGTCTAGTAACTTGTCCCATCAATGAGTTCATGTTTTCACTCATTTTTGGTTTGATTTGTCTTTTGTTTTCATTACTTCTTAGTTTATTATCTTTATTTTTATTGCATGAGTCTATTTCGAGAGGTATTATGCTTGTAGTGCTTGGTTTTCGGTGTTTTTATGTAAGAAGAAGTGAAAAGTGCTTAAAAGGGCAAAATTATAATTCTGCTGGATTCTGTGTCGATTGACGTGGAGCCACGTTGACAGGCATAGAAATTTTGCGTCCATCAGTGCAGAATTTGCATCAACCAACACATAGAGATTTGACAAATTTCTAGAAGATTTGCACGTGTTTTGGTCGAGATTTGCTGAGAATTAAAGATATACTTCAACTTGGAAGCCTTGATGACTCAGAAAGGAAGATATCTTCAATATAGGATATTAGGATTTGTTGGTCCCCGATCAGAGTAGTTATAATATAGCAGAAAGTTTAAAAATCCCTGCAATTGTCTTGTTATGGTTGTAATTCAGCAAGAACATGGAAATAAAATATTTTTTATGCTCGAATAGTTATTAGTTCGATTATTATTTATACTCCAGCACTTGAGGTGCTGACTTTCAATTCAGAAATAAGCAGTAAAATAGTAATAACAGTAAGAAAACAAGGTTTATAGTGGTTCAGACAAAAGTGCTATGTCGACTCTCTAGTCTGCTGACTGGAATTCAAAAAGAGTTGATACAAGGATTGAACTTTATCTCTAGCTGTGGGCAGCACCTCCGTTTGGCCACAATGCTTCTTCAAGTCGTTCCTCCAATATCAACCTTCTCGACAATCCTTCGAGTGAGGATGCACCTCGCATCCGCCTCCTTGAACATCAGATTTAGAGTATTATAGTTCCTCCTTGAACTTATACCTCATGTGGCTAGTGCCCATAATAGTTAACCTTACCAAAGTAAGATAACAAATGAGTTCTTTCCAGGAAAGAAAGAACTCTGAAATAACTCTAGAAGTTAACTTTTAAAGTATTGTGAATATCACCAGGGATAGTTTCGGCAAAGCCTCGAGTTTCTAGTTTGGTAGAGTGTATGCTTAAACATTATATACATTCATCTCTTTATTATTTTCTACATGTCCTCTGCTATATAAAGATAAAGATTAGAAACTCTGAGTCTTTTATCCGTTATAGAGAGATTGGTGAATCGTCAATCTTCATTCTTCTTTTTTTTTGAAATTAACAGAGATGCTTCAAGTCTCTGTTTGCTCGTTTGTTCTTTTTCTGACCTGCTTTCCTTGTCAGAACGGATCTCCAAGTAAACTTGGAGTCCTTCTGACTTTAGATATGACAACCTTTTTATTTAGGAGATTCCTTATATTTCTGAGGTTGATTGACTTTTGATTCGATTGGCCAACTATCGATAACTCTTAGGCTCTGGGAATTTTACTTGTTGGAAGTCTCTGCTGAGTCCGCTAGCATTTGCTGAGATCCCAGCAACGTTGCTGAGATCTAGCATATTGTTCTTCAGAGTCTGCTAGACTTGTCTGTTATATTTTTTCAGTAGTCTTGCGACCTGCTGAGTGCCCTCAGAAATCTTCAAACATTTCTTGGTATTTGCTAGATTTTCGTATCACCATAGCTTTGCCAGCTTCTTCATCAATCTTTTGTACTTTGCCAGCTCTTTCAACAACTTCTTAGCAAACAATTAATGTCTCTATTACAACTCAACATAAGTATCTTATAAAGGACTTTTAGAATTTTCAGCACATGCTAAGTTGCTAGAGACTTAATCGATCTAGCTTTGATGCACCAAAAAAAATACAAATACAATATGATCAAAAGGGTATAAAATTTCGAACAAATTCCCCATTTTTGGTGCAATCAAAGCCCTGCTAATCACTATCTTGTGATCACGGGAAGGAAGACTCCTGAGTTTACATGGTAAATCTTGCAATCTAACTCAGGATGTATGCCCTCTTAGACTCAGCATTGTTCGAAAATTTCCCCCGCAAGATAAGAATGGTATTGCTAGATTAGAATTTTAAAAGTCAAGTGAATGACTCACTAAAATGCTAGAATTTCAGCAATAATAAGCACTTAGCAACATTCATACAAAAATAAAGCAATATGAAATCGAACTAAAACACACACTCAGTAGTCCACAAGCAATTTGTTGATAACACGAAGTTTGTAAGTTCAGCTAAGCAAATAGAATCAAAATTGGACAATGAGAAGTTGTCGTCAATCTGGGTAAGTTTCTATTAAGTGATTTCAGAAATGAAGTACAAGAAACAAAAACCCACAAAAATTTTAGAAGTACAAAGATAGAAAGAATCACTTCTTTGATGCAGAAGAATCCGAGTCAGCATTCTTCAAGCTTAGAGAGCCAGTGGTCTTTGTGTGATTATTGATTGATTGGGCAATGATCTTCATAAACTTGTCCACAAATGCATCTCTCACCTCTCTTTTCATCCTCTCCCTTTTCTTCTTTCTTCCTCCTTTCTTCCCTATCCTCCTTCTCCTGTTGCCTTCGCAATTCTTCCTCCTGCTTCCTGCGAGCTTCCCAGCGAATGTGTCTTTCTTCTTCTTCAGCCATCCTTATATCTTCCCTCTCTTTGATCGCAGAAAAAAAATCAGTGGAGAAGGATGCAAAGTCTTCGTTCAGGGATGGGCGCAACAATTCTTTGGTGTTTTTCATCTTGGCATCTAGTGCTGCATCAATATAGACCTAGATATCCCTCTAAAAGGATCTTGAGCTCAACGGCTTATAGTTACAATCAGGAATGCTTTAGTGATAACCATTTGGCTGGAAGTAGGTGGAATCTCTGCAACCCTCTACATATCTTGGGGCTATTCAAGAGGCTTCTTAGTAGGAGGCTCCACGAGGTAGGACTCTTTAGCAGGTTTCTCAACTTCATCCTCCACGCGCTTGGACTCTTTAGCAGGTTTCTCAGCAGGTATCTCATTTTCATTATGAGGAGTGGGAGATTCCGACTTTGGCTCGTAAACAACCATTTGTGTAGGAAGACATGTTAAGGTATTCAGAAAACGAGCAAGGAATTCCTTCATCTTTCTAGCCTCGTCTGCTTTCATTTTGTCTTTTCCTCCTTAGCCAATCTGGCCAACAACTCAACAGCTGCATCAAACTGCTTCCTTTTGGGGGAGATCTTAGCACTATCCATGTTGAAGATTCAACAACCAGTGCATATCTGATGGGGGCAAATATTGATCTCCTGTTGCAGCACGGTGCACCTTAATCTTCCTTATACGTTCCACCACGTGCTTCTTAGTGTATTCCCTCTTGGATTTCTGATTCATTTAGTCATGGGCCCAATCTTCTTCTATTCTCAAGTAGATAAAACCTAAATGAGCCATCATGATAGAGCGATATTCATAGTGCAGCTCATTGGTGGTGAAATTCAACCTGCTCCAACGCAGAAATTCCTGTTTGAGATATTGAAGCTCCGCAATATACCCTTTAAACTCTACTTCATATGTGGTTGGGAGTTCTTTGGACAATTGAGCTTCAATGAATGTGCAAATGTCGTTTGCCCAAGGGATCAACTCAGCATTCTCTTCATGACCCTCCACACTGCTTGGCACCATTGATCTATACACATAGCTCGAAATTTGGCTTAGTGGTTGTCCAACAAGAGGCACTTTGAAAACATTTTCAAATAGTGCTGACTTCCCTTTCTCTTTCCCATCAACAACCACCAATGCGTCAGCAACCTCTGATTCAGCCGACTTCTCGAATTCCTCCGTATCACTAAGAATAGTATCCAAAGATATACCAGACTCTTCAGAGGAGGAAGGAGCATCACGTCTCTGCCATAAGGAATTAATTGTCTCCTTCAGCAGTAGGGAAGAATCCACAACTGTAGCTCATTACGGGCCTTTAGATAGATCAAGTCATTAGGCTCATAGATACATATCATTTCTCTCCTTTACTTGCTCTATCAAATCATCCTCCTATTTTTCCAGGGTGGTCGCCCAAGGTTGTGTTTCAGCAACAATGCCCAATGATTTCTCTGTGTTTGCTAGAGTACCCTGCAGATCTTCAAACATGACAGTGCCAATTACATTTGACGAATCACATTTAATTAAATATTTATCATACACCTCATCAGACTTGGATTTAGATGATTCAACATCTTTGGAATCATTAGGCTTCTCAGAAATTACTTTCTCAAGGTTAGCAATCCTTTGCTCTGCTGCTAGATTAACATTAACTCCAGAGATTTTAGCAACATTGTCTCTTTCTTGCTCGACAACTTGCTCCGCAATCACTACATCAGACTCAACAACACGATCTCCTCCTTGCACCACCGTCTACTGTACAACAACATCAGCTTCCTTATAATTTTTTCTCAAGGTCAGTATCCCCTTGCGCAGCTGCCTTAATCATTTCAGAATTTTCAGCAATGCGGTCTTCTTTTGGTAGAACCGCTTGCTCGGCAAACACAACTTGTTTAGCAACACTACCATATCCTTGCACGATAGCCTGCTCCATAACACCAGTTTCAGCATCACCACTTTCACCTTGCACAATGGTGGGCTTTTCAACCTAATTTGCACTACTCCCTTCACCTTGCATGGGAGTCTACTTTCCAATCACTATTGCACCAGTACCTCGAAATGGCACAATGGGGAGCTCATTAAAGAAACCTGTTATTAGCATCTTCCCTTTGCCCTTGTTTACTACAGTGGTGACAACTTGCTAGACAGCCTCCTCCTTTCCCCAACAGCGGCTTTAACTTGTTCAAAATTTGCATCCCGCTGCTGATAGGTTATTTCCTGCATAGCCTTTTGGTGTTCCTTTAGTTCTTGCTTTTTGACCGATTCCTTAGCCAATATTGCCTTCTTCCTCAATTTTTTCTCTGCCAAGGTCCACATCTTTCCCTTGGGAGTCTTTGTGATTGTGTCTTCAAGAGGGTACTGGGGAGTTGGAATGTCCGGGGTGGGCTTTTGAACTTGAATTGTTGAACCACGGAAGGCATCACCTCTGCCTTTCTTAGTATTGGTAGCTTCCTCCTCAGCAACATCAACTCTTTGCCTTTTCTTCTATTGGGGCTTGACAGGAGTTCCTCTCTTCTTGGTGCCTTATCAATCGGATCCAATCGAGTTAGATCTTGAAGCTGCTCCATCTCTTAATCAAGGACAAAGTCTTAGCTTTCCTCTTTTCCTCCTAAATCTCATCATCTGTCAGTGGAATAGCAGATTGCGGAATAAATTCCCCCTCATCATGCTCCTCTTCTTTTGAAACTGGATAATTGGGATCCACATTCCTCTTTCCTTTTGGAAACCTTGGGCACTTGATATCCATGGGAGGATTTCTGTGCCTCGTGACTTACATATAGTTTATGGGAAGCAACTCCTCTCCTCTGTCCAACTTCTCCATGGGGATGATCCCCTCAATGAAATGGCTGATTTTCAACCCGAAACTGACATCCTTGGTGAAAACATGGTTCTTCTTGATATCTGAATTCTTGTGCACATGGTCCAACCATTTTCTATAGATGAATTTCGCCTTGTTTCCCTTAATGTTGTTATCTATCACCATCATCACAACATATTTATTCGCGCTGAGATTTGAATGAGAACCAGCATCATACATCAATATACTAATTACCATGATTGCCAAATCCCAGTGAGAGTCAGTCAATGTCTTGATTGGCGTGGCTATCTTCCAGGTCATCTCTACTTAGCTCTTTGTCTTCCACTACAACCACCGAATCTTCTTTCCATCTTTATCTTCAATCATGTAGGTAGCGATGTTGGCTCCATCATTCCTTAATCGATATTTGGAAGCAAGCACATCAGGGATGACTGTGATCTTGGTGCCAAACACACAAGTAGTAAAGGACTGTTCACCTTTCGTAATGACAGCTCTCGAGTAAAATTCTGCCACCATGTGCGGCCTAAATCAAAGGGGCTCAGTTGTCATAGGCATCAATAACCCTTCACTCTTCAGTCTATTCATAATCCAGAGTGAAAAATGATTTTCGCACAATGGCTCATACAGTTTCTTGTCCTGCTGATCTTGCGCGGCCCTTTTCTGCGCATTAATAAGTACTCCTTCCTTCTTCTTGGCTATGGAGACCAACCGTCCATACTCAATCGTATCTTCCATGTGCTTCTTATTGAATATGTCGATAAATGTCAGCATTTGCTATTCCTCGGTAATGGCTTGAGCAATCGCTTAACCAGATGATTTACTTGGAGGGTTTGTGCGACTAGAAGATTCTGCCATTGACGTAGTTTGTTAATGTAGACTATTGAAAGATTGATGATCGAAGAACATAAAAATTTGAATAAGTGTTCCGAATGCAATAGGGTTTGAAAAAGTCCCAAGTTATCCCTTTTTATAGAAAAAAATGTTGAATTTTAATCAATTTTTGGGGCGATTCGTCTAGCTGAACAAATCAACGGTCGCAGTGGAGTGTGATCGTTCATATTGTGACCTACAATTTTAAAAGTGCGTGCATGGTTGATGTGGCAATATTTCATTGCTCTCCACCCTACGAAGTTTTCGACTCGTATTTAATGTTGCTTTAGCAACCACGTCCTTCGATTGGATACTCCCGCCTTTTGAGATATTTGAAATCATTTGCTAGATTGTGTCTGCTGATCTTTATAGCAAACGTAGGCACTTTGCTGAGAGCTTGGACTCAGCAATCATTAAGAGTCTGCTGAATATTTATACTTAGCAACCGATCGGGACTCAGCTGAGAGCTTGGACTCAACGAACATATCCACAGAGCAAGATTTAGCAACGAACGCAATTGGCAATGCGGCTCCTTCGCAATTTGTTGTAGCAATAATAATTTAGCAATCATCATACGACCAAAATCCAAATAATATCAAAATCTTGAAAGTGTGAGCTTGGACACACTTTAATCCACAAAAACTCCGGAAATCTAAGGCATCTAAGAAGACCATAAACAGAAAGAAAGTTCGGACTCATTCTTCCACGACATCATCCAGCTCCAGCAAGCCAAGTTTCAGACATAACTCTTTGAGTCTGCTTTCTGCTAGGAGTTTGGTGAAAATATCCGCGAGTTGATCATCGATTCAGATGTATTCAACCGAGATATCCTTATTGTCCAAGTGATCTCGGATGAAGTGATGTCTGATATCAATGTGCTTTGTCCTCGAATGAGGTACCAGATTCTTTGTTATGCACATTGCACTATTGTTGTCGCAGTAAATCGGAACATAACCAATGCTGACTTCATATTCTTGAAGTTGTTAATTGATCCACAGCACCTGTGTACAGAAACATGAAGCAACCACGTATTCAGCTTCCGTTGTAGATATTGCTACAAAATGTTACTTTTAGGTGAACAAGCTAATCAGCTTGTGTCCAAGGAATTAGCATGTTCCACTCGTACTTTTTCAGTCTATCCTGCATCCTCCAAAGTCTGAGTCTGATTATCCAAAGAGTGTTAGATCATCAGCTTTGGGATACTAAATTCGGAATGTCTCTTTCAAATATTTGACTATCCTTTTTGCATAATCCAAGTGTGACTTTTTCGGATTTGCTTGTTACCTAGCACACACACCTACAACATATGACATATCTGGCCTGCTAGCCGTTAGATATAATAAGGAACCGATTATACCTTGATATGCTATTGGATTTACAGATTCACCGTTAGATATATATCTGGCCTTGCAGTCTTAGTGAATTGATCCACCTTGCTAGGTTTTGAGCATGCCTTCCTGGCAGATGGAACTATCTGCTGGGTCTCGTTCACAAACTTTGCTGACTTCCTCTCAGCAGATTTTGTTTTCAATCTTTGCTGATTCATCACTAGGGAATATTTTTCTTGCCAACAATTCTGCTTAACATTCTTTGTTGTTTTTCATTATCCCCTTTGTCCCCATAATTCTTCTGAACACATCCTAATGTTGCAACAAAGAATATATCTTTTCTTTATTGAGTGTCTGCATTGCTCAAAATGTTTTCTTCAAAACTAATTCCCCGATCAGAGTAGTTATAATGCAGAAGAAAGTTTAAAGATCCTTGCGACTATCTTGTTCTGGTTCTAACTCAGCAAGAACATAGAAAAAATATGTTTTAAGCTCGAATAGTTCTTAGTTCGATTGCTATTTAAACTCCAGTATTTGAGGTACTGGATTTTAATTCAAAAATATCAATAAAACATTTATAAAAGTAAGAACGCAAAGTTCAAATGTCCTATGTCCACTCTTCAGTCTGCTGACTATAATTCATTAAGATTTGATACAAGGATTTAACTTGAACTCTAGCTGTCGGAAGCACCTCCGCCTGGCCACAACGCACCTTCAAGCAGTTACTCTTATATCAAACTTCTCGAAATTCCTTGGAGTGAGGTCGCACCTTGCAGCCTCCTTGAACATCGGATTTAGAAGTTTTATAGTTCCTTTTTGAACTTATCCCTCTTGCAGCTAGTTCCCGTAATAGTCATCCTTACCAAAGTAAGATGACAGATTAGTTCTTTATAGGATAGAAAGAACTATGAAATAACACTAGATGTAAACTTCTAGAGTCTCATGAAAATCACTAAAGATAGCTTCAGATAAGCCTCGAGTTTTTAGTTCGGCAGAGTGTATGCTTGATCTTTATGTACGTTCGTCTCTTTATTATATTCTGCATAGACTTTCCATTGTTATGGATGTAACATGAACTAATTAAAAGCACGCAGATGAGCTATAAGTGGCTTATGACCATTGTAGACTTTGTACTGGGTTTTGAGATGGCGACTCTTGATAGCGCTTCTATTCTGTGTATAACACGCCGTCATCAAGGTTTATCCCTAGTAGTTTTTTCTTAAATCAGCTTCAGCAAGCATAGTCCTCACTGCCTCCTTGAGTGTTCTGTTTCTCCGCTCGGCAAGACCATTCTGTTGGGGCGTTCTTGGAGCTGACTTCTCATGAGCAATGCTAGCATCAGCACAAAAATCCTTTAGAGGACCATTGCAAAACTTAGTCCCGTTGTCAGATCTGATTCTCTTCACGGTGACTCCCTTGTTATTTTGCACTTCAAGGATGAGCTATGGAAGTTGAATTTGTTGGGATTGTATACTGAAAGCATAAATTATTAAGTGTTTTGTATACTGGCCTTCATTTATTTGTTGCATCAACAATTCTCGCTATCTGATAAATGTGAACATACGACGAACTGTAATATCATTTTATCTCGTAGATAGGGATAACCATATGGTGTGTAGGAGATCACAGAGGATCATATGGTTCGTTTGACCTAGCGAGATATAAACAATATCACAGCTGAAACAGTCCCTGGATAGGCTGTTGGTTTAAGCTGTGACACATCGGTTCATAAGTGGGCTTATCCTAGCTACTTGATGTGTCGGTACATGTTTATGTATTGATGGGATCAACAGTGGGATGTGCCATTCTCATTGACATATGAATGAGCCAGATCCCAAACATACTTCCTATGATCTTAAACCTTACTGAAGGATAAGGGGCACACACGGATTGACCACACTTTGATCTGCTATGGTTGCGAGTCTTACATGTACTCTTATACCTGCACTTTGGGTGTTGGCAATTTGTGTGGGGTCTGCTTAGGCTGGATGTATAGGTAAGCATATCCGTTTCAGGATGGTGACATTCCCTGATGAACTCACAAGGTTCTTTATGCTAAATCCTGCAGGCTGAATGACTTGTTCAAGCATAAGAGAAAAGGAGTGAGTGGTATTAATCAGGAAATAAGAAAATAATTAATTGTGGTTGATTGTCATAAGCCAAATTAATTCATTAATGTCTAAAATCTTAAATATGTGGATCATGTTAGTTTAATGTAACCCGTTCCTAATAACGTGGTACTAAAGGGGCGAGTCAGCATTGTCACCGTGCTGAAGGTTAAAACAATATTTTATTAATTAATTATGTTCTGGGTTGAACAAGGAAGGATTAATTAATAAAGAGGGCCCACTTTATTATTTGCATTTGATCCCTGGTCTGGCCCACAAACTGCTCAAGCCCATTAGGGTACGGGTTTCTCAAAACCCTAACACTATATAGAGGATTTCTCTCTTAGATCAGAGGCAGCCATCACAGTATACAATTTAATATTCAAATCAGAATATTGAATTAATAGAGAGAGAGATCGGCGGCGACCAGAGGGAGGGTTTTTCTGATCGAATCCTCTAGCTTCCTGATTCAACTTGGTTGATAATCCTCACAAAATTTCCAAGGAGCAAGGGAACAGATCAGAAAATCAAATCTGTAGGAACACAATCAAAGTAGCATTCCATTTCGCTTCAGATTTAATTTCATCGTTCATCCTCTGATCTAGATCTGTAGATCAAACGATTGAAGATCAGGTATTCTCCTAAATCCAACCTATGCAATTAATTATTGTAGAAGCATGAATAGGGTGGCATGTTTTATTTAATTGAATTTGTTCTTGATATCCAAAGAACGGTCCTGCGAATTAAATAACAACTAATGTTGTTAGTCATAGAATCGAATCCTACAAAATCTTCACTCGTCCTTGCTCTTCAGCAGGCTTATCCATGTGTATCTTGAATAGCCATCTACCACAACGTCAGTGAACCTCTTTTCTCCAATGGTGGGCGGCTTGACTTGTTCAAATAAATCAATATGAAGTAGTTCAAGGATTCTATTTGTGCTTTCTATGATGGTTTGATTCTTGAATGAAACTCTGGTTTGCTTTCCTATCTTGCACAATCTGCAGACACATTTTTTCTTCTTGAACCAGACTTGTGGTAGTCTTTCCACAAGCTTGTGCTTGGCTAAGTGTCCTGTCGATTAGAAATTCTGGCGACTAAGCCTCTTATTCCATAGATAGTTGACTCCTTATTGGGATGAGCTTGTTCCGACAAGGCACGTGTCAGGATTGCCGCTCTCCCAATCACAAAATAGAGAATTCCTTTTTTAATACCCTTAAGCATAGTCTCCTTGGAGTCTTTGTCGTTGATCACGCAATCTTTTTGGCTAAAGTCACCTCATATCCAGATTGGATAAGCTTACTGACACTCAACAGGTTGTCATTGAGGTTGGTGACAAAGAATACATTGTTGATGGTGATTCCATTGTACTCTAAGCATCCTTTACTGATTACTCTCCCTTTTGAGTCATCTCTAAAACTGACTAGTGGTCCTCTTAATATCTTTGGTTTTGAGAGGAGATTTCTTTCTCTGGTCATGTGGGCAAAACATCCACTGTCCAAAATCCAGGCTCTTTTCTTCTTCTTGAGCTGACTTTGGAGACCCTGTACCTACCAAAGAAATAAGGTTAGACTAAAGGTACTCGTGTTTCTGCAGGTCCTGTAGGGTTAGTCTTATGGATCCATCATTTAGGAATCCATGTTTGTTTCACCTTAAACCTAGGTGTCACAACTTCCTCTCCCTTTATCTTCCTTTTGAGATAGTGAATGCTATTTATATGCATGTTTGAAGTAATGGAGTGGGTGTGTGAAACCTTGCAAGAAACAGAGTTTCTTGAAATTGAATTTTGAGGAACTGACTTCCCAGAAACTGAGTTTCTTGAAACTTAGTTTTGGTTGGGTTCTTGGAAACTTAGTCCGGGGTGCACAGTCTTCTTAGTGCTTAAAATAGAAAAATGATTGGACTCAGACCTCATATATTTGTCCTTCCTATACGGATAAGTTCTTTTCTCATACGAATTATGAGTAAGGAACCTCGGATTTCTAGAATCCGGAAATGATACTGACTTTCTATAAAGTTCAGTTTTAACTGTTGAAGTGGGTTTCAATGCATTAGGACCAATCTGCTTCACCCTCTTCTTAGGCATAACAAGCTTCATCTCAGGTTTATTTGACTTATGGGTCAAATTGTTTTTAAGATTGGGTATTGAAGTCAGTTTTGAAACTCACTTACCCCTTTGCCCTGATTGGCCACTAAGGAGTCTTTGTCCATGCTTTCTACTCCTCTTCCTAACAGCTTGACTTATAAACTAGAATCCTTCTTAGAGTGATGATTAGAAATATTTCTAGTTTCACAAGTTGATGCATTATTGCTCAAATTGTTTTCTAAAAAACCTAGTCCTGACTTATCATATGGATCTCTTTGTAAATTCAAGGTTTCTGTAACTTTGCTAGTGCTAGTATAAAGTGAAAAGATAAGCTTCTTAGCACTAGTTATTTTTAGTTTTTGAGATTTGCATTCTTCAGAAAGAGATTTAAAGATTCATGTAATGTAGAATGCTCCTCTCTAAGTTTGGCTAGCTCATCACTTACTGACTTTGATCCTTGGATCTCGTCAGTCAGTTTTGAAACTTTATGTTTCAGTGAGGCATTCTCACCGTCCAAAACGTTTTTTAATTCTTAAATTTGTAAAATTCTTTATTTAAAACTTCAAGGGTAACATCCTATAAATCTGAGAAATAAGATTCAAAGTCCTCTTCAATGCATGGTATAGGAATATAAATTGAGTTGGAAATGTGAATATTTGTTCACTTGGTTTTGAACCTTCCTTCTTGGCTTTGGCTCTTTCAAGGAGCTTCGTCAGCTTCCTCATTTGCTCCTCAAGCTCTTTGATTGAGCTCTCTTCCTCCTTCTTCTGGTAAGAAGGTGGTGGTGCTGACTTTGATGTAGACGTCTATCCGGATGATCTGTCGGCTTAGTAAGGCTTCTGAAGCCTTCTCTGAACTCCCTTTTGCGAAAAAGGCAGCATCTTCCTCATGAAGAGTGTTGACATTCCGCACTGCTTCATTCTTGTTCGCAATTTTTATGTCCCAATCGTGACCTTGTAGCTTGGCAAACACGTCCTTGGTCGTCACCCTTGAGAGATCCTTTTCCTTCAAGTTGATGGCTTTGACGAAGCAGTCCTCCTTGGGTATCTTAGAGAGAATCTTCGCGTTCATATTTGCAATCAGATAAGTTCTCCCCATATTTTTTATCTCACATAAAATAGCATTAAATCTAGCTTCCATTGATTTTACATTTTCACCAGGAAGCATTTGAAATGACTCATACTTATCTACACTATTTTGAAGCTTGATTTTGTTCATTTGTGCTGTCTCTTGGCAGAGAGTGCCAAGGAATACCAACATCTTCTTCGCGTTGTTCTGTTCAAGAGCTTCAACAACCAGTGGCTCTGGTAGGGATTCAAGAATAGTCTCCATGGTCACTGAATGCAGCTGAAAATGAACTATGTCGTCGTTCGTCCACTCTGTATAAGGTTTGTCCACTATCTCCATGCCTCCTGCTCCTCCGAGCTGTGTATTTACAAATAGAACTCAGTTTAGTGTACTTGATAAGGGTTAAGCTTAGGTCTGCCGTTGTTACGTTAGTTTCACAAAATATACTCTATAATACATGGACTAGTATTGAAGGTTTTAAAAGTCTGTTTGCAAAACTAAACAAGACAGAAATATAAATGAAACTTCTAAAGAACACATGATATTTATACTGGTTCAAATCTAAAAATCCTACATCCACTCTTCAGACCCTAGCTCTGGATAATTCACTAAGTAAGTACATGCCTCCTTACGATCTATACACAGACCTTCGGCACCTCCGTCCTTCGGTCTGCTATGGTCACTCACCTTGGAACTCCTTGTAAGCTGATAAACACTCACTTTGTGCATTTTATTGAGGTATTTATGTTTAGATTATACGTTAGACTGAGCCATTATGTGATATTTTCATGCACTATTCTTATTATTTGAGGAAATGTTACGTTTGGTCTTGTTGATGTTGTTTTGCACAGTCTAGATGCATTTTGAGGATTAAATGAGATGGTTATC
>JAPKLW010001633.1:61992-143907 GCA_026898455.1 Plectranthus barbatus | reverse complement strand
GTGGTCTGTACACTTGCAGTTATAGCGTGTTGAAAAATACGCTATCATAAGCTTAGTCTTTAGGTTGAAGTAAAGACAACACCACGCAACCTTCTTCCTTGTGGTTGGCATACGCCCATGAGAATCTATATCCAAGAGTATAAAACTGAATGCTATAAATAAATCTTGTAAAGATATATTCACTGAAGGATAACTTCAACTAGAAAGCTTCAGCCTCGTGCTAAGAAAGAGTAGCACAGAGTAATCTCTTGAGTTAGGAACTCAAGTCTCGTGTATGAAAACAAGGAAACTCAAAGAGTTTTAGTAGAGTGATGGCTTTGCGATATGCTCTTTGTAGAGTGGGAATCATTCAAATTCGTAACCGTTTAAAGTTGATGAGTAGACTTATTTATGGTGGACTTCCCGGAGCATTTCAAATTTCTGCCTGTTAGACACATAAGTCCAGTCGTTAGACTCATGGAAGATTTTGTCCAATCATAGCCCATGTCGTAGGTCTTTTCTGCTATGTTAGTGTACTTTACACTAACTTTGTGTCAGAATAAGTTTCACTTTGAAGATATTTGGATATCCTCGTACTGACTTTTACTTAGGCATGAATATTTCGAAGTCTGACCGAGCTTCGTTGTCTTTGAATAGCTTATGCTTTGAAGATAGAGGCTCTGATACTAACTTCCCACGGTCAGTATAGCTAGCCCTCATACTGACTTCCCATAGTCAGTTGGCTAACCCTCACACTGACTTCCCCTAGTCAATACGGAAAAACGCCCTCATACTGACTTCTCCTAGTCAGTACGGGAAAGCCCTCATACTGACTTCTCCTGATCAGTATGGGAAAGCCCTCATACTGACTTCTACTAGTAGTATGGAAGACCCTATACTGTGTACCCAAACTTAGTTTTGGTCAAGGCTATACTTGGTGAAAACCAAGTTTCAATGTATGTTGTTCTTCAGGTCTATACAATTTCCTATGCTCGTTCTTCAGCCACTAAGTTCTATTACAACTTAATTGATTCTATACAAGGATTACATTTTTAGAACTCTAGAGACTGAAAAAATGACTAGGATGACTTTTACAATCTTTAACCCATCAAAACACAAAAAGCGAAGGAATGATTTCTCTAACAAAAATCTTAACAAATGCAAATACTATAAAAATTTGATCCGTTTAACACGACAATAATTCAATAGAAACCTAGACGGATAAGTACAAAAGAAAAACAAGTGGAATGCAAAAAATAATTTGTTAAGATTAACACGATAACTAATAATTAATATAGCAACAATACTTAAATAAAATAAAATTTCATAAACATAAATAATCGAGCTCAAATTCAATAAGCATTAAATAACTGAAAAAATAAAATAAGAATATTATTATTAATTTATTAGTAAACATCATACATGAAATCTGATTAACAAATTATTCTATCCAATTCCAATCCAACATGAAATTATCGTATGTTTAGGGCATGCTAATCCGAATCTAATAATCATTAAAATTTTTATTAATTATTATCGTGTTAATTTGGATTGAGTTATCGTGACATGTCGGAAATATCAACCCTAAAAAGAAGAACAATGAAGAATTAATTTGGATATCCATCGTATGGGACATCTCGGAATCCTTCTTTTTGAGTATACATATATAACGCAAGACACAAATGTTTACGCAATTTGTCGCCTTTATTCAGTCTTGCACGTATCGTGTTTGAGTTTTATTTTCTTAGTACCTAATACGTATATGGGCCAAAGGGACTTTATCGTCAGCTAATTAATCACAATGATTAATATCATTAATAATAAAGCGATATGTGAAAGTGAAATGAAGATGATTAATTTATTTAATAGAAAAAAAAAAGAAAAAAGAAAATTGATGTTGATTGTTCAATGTGATTACACACATTTCACACGTAAAAATCAGTAAAAGTTCTTCAAACGACGATAAGCGACAGCTGCCTACTATTTCTGATTAGTCCAAATCATACAACTTATAATAATGTCATATTAAATTTATTTAAATCACGTGACTAGGTTAAAGTTCACAATTATTGAAAATAAACTATAATAAAATAAACAGTGTAAATACTCAATATAGATTAGACTCTCCATTCCATAATCTTATTTAGTATTTAACATTCTAAATTAAGTGAAAAATATTTTAAATACCCAAAACCACTAAACATATTATGAAAATACCCAAAACATTAAACACATTCAAGAAATACTCATTTTCGACTTTTTTGACACCAACAGTCACATCACCAAGTTTTTTAATAATTTTAAGTTTTAATATAAGAATATACTCTACATATTAATATATATATATATATATATATATATAAAATATAATATATCATATATACACTATATCATATATTCGTATATATAATGTGTGTGCATGGTCGGTGGTGGGGGGAGTGTGTGTGCATGGGTCGGTGTGTGGGGCAATGTAGGGAGATTTGGGGGTCGGCGGCGGGGTTGGTGGCAGAAGGCAGCTACCGACCCACTTTCAATTTTTTTTTAATTTTAATTCTTGGTCGGTGTCGGGGTCGGGGTCGGAAGGCATCGACCACCGATCCACTCTCATGATTTTTTTTATTATTTGTTGGTCGGTGCCAGGGTCGTTGTCGGTGGCCCGACACAGACCCGACACCGACCTTCTCTCTCCTCAATAACAGAATTCTGAAAAATGTCAGAATGTGCAGTGGGTATTTTGTGAATGAATATAATGTTTTGGGTATTTTCATAATGCATATAGTGAAAATGGGTATTAATAAATTCCACTAATTAACTTAACTAAATTTAACAATAATTATTTTAAAATAAAATTTATATAATTCAATTAATTTTTATAAACAAAATTTAAATTTAAAAATCACAAATTTTAAAATGAATTTATTAGTTTTAAAATTAAATATTAATTAAAAACTATAAATTATTGTATACTCTAAGCTAATAAAATCAATGTTAGTCCCAAATTAGAGTATATGAATATGGAGAAGAAGATTTACTAGCTTGCACTCTCCAAGCTGGCTTTACAAGCACCAGTATGGGTTCTAAAAATTGGTTGCTTGCTAGAAATATACTTAGTCAAATTTCAAATATACTAGCTACAACACATAGAAAGTGATGGAATTTAAATTCAAGCATAAAATGAAAATAAAGCAGCAAGAACACAAGGATATTATATTGGCTCTTGGACCCTATAATCAAATTCTCGATGGAAAAATACGAAAAAGAAGAAGAAAGTGCGAAGGAAATTTAGAGTTTTTTTTCTTGTAATCAACTATTACAAGAACTCTATGAAAACTTCATTAATAAACTATGCTTTCTAGCACCTCAATTTATAAGAAAAAATAAATATGATAAAACAAAGAAAACAAGATAAACGAAGATAAAATAATATATTCCTAATAGGATTGGATTTCAATCCAAACTAGACTAGGAAACAAAATCTCATTTGATCAAGGAGTAAATCTCTACTTCACCCCCCTTACTCTTTATGTGGTTCGAGGTCTCTAACTACGAACAAATCTCGCTTCACTACCAATTTGGTGAAAGTAAAGATTTTGTGAGTGCTAGACTTGGCCACGGGCCAGTTCCGGTTGAGAACAGTCGGGACCGTGGTTCAATATTTGAGGCCCTAAATCGGTGCGTCTAAGGTAAGGTGTCGGTTCCAATTTAGGCCCGAAACTGACGTTTCCAGTTTGGACTGCCAGTTTCACCGGTTTCTTTTTTTCTTTTTGAAATTTTAAAAATTGTAAATAATAATGTTCGAACTCAAGACCTAAAGGTGGTAAATATAGCACTAATCCTTTGGACTACAAATCATTTAATGATTTATTTTCTAAATTAAATATATATGAATGTATTATGTATATAATTATGAAATATATTATTAGGATTTTAGTTAGAGAAACCATTCCTTATTTTTTTGTATTTTGGTGGGACAAAGATTGTAATTCATCTTATTCAGTTTTTTAAGAGTCTAGAGTTCTAAACTGCAATCCATGTATAGGATCGATCGAGTTGTAATAGAACTTAGGCTGAAGACCAAGCAAAGGAGAATGGTCGAGAACTAACTACATGCATGCCTGAAACTTGGTTTAGTACAGCCTTAACCAGAATTGAGTTGTAGCACTCAGTATAAGGTTCTCCATACTGATAAAGAAAAGTCAGTATGAGGGCTTCCTCTTACTAACTAGGGAGAAGTCAGTATAAGTGTTTTCCATACTGATCAGGAGAAGTCAGCAGGAGAAGTCAGTATGAGGGCTTCCCCGTACTGACTCGGAGAAGTCAGTGTGAGGGTTATCTATACTGATTAGGAGAAATTAGTGTGAGGTTGTTTTCCATACTGACTATGAACAGTCAGTATTAGGGCCTACCATACCGACCTTGGGAAATCAGTATGTGGGCTAAGTTGTATTGACCTTGAAAAGTCAGCATAAGAGCCTCTACTTTTAAAGCTCGAGCTATTCGAAAGATATCGAAGCTCAGTCAGACTTAGGCATTTATATATGCCCAAGTGTAAGTTAGTACGAGGTTATACAAACTTTGATCCCTCGGGCTGAAAAATCTGACATAAAGTTAGTGTATAGTACACTGACAAATTAATGCAGAGCAGAATGCAGACCTACGACATGGGCTACGATTGGTCAATATCATTCATGAGTCTAACGTCTGGATTTATGTGTATAATGGGCAGAAACTCAAAATGCCGAAGGAAATCCTCTATAAAATGTTCTGCATTTAAACCTTAAACGGTTACGAAATCTGAAAGTCTCCACACGACAAAGGGCATTCTGCTAAGCCATCCCTCTACTAAAACTCTCTGAGTTTCCGTGTTTCTTTACACGAGACTTGAGTCTTCGACTCAAGTTTTACTCCGTGCTATTTTCTCATAGCACGAGGCTGAAGTTGTAAAGCTGAAGCTCTTCTTTGGTGAATATATCTTTCTGAGATATATTCATAGCAGTCAGTATCCTAATATGGGATACTGATTCTCACGGGCGTATGCCAACCACTTGAGTTTTGGGAAGAACATTAAACGTCTAACCACCGGGAAGAAGGCTGCAGGGTGGTGTCCTGACTTCAACTTAAGGACTAAGTCCGCAAGGAGTTCTTAGGTGAGTGCCCCAGCTGACCGAAGGACGGAGGCACCGACGGACTTTGTATAGATCGTAAGGAGGCTTATACTTACTTAGTGAATTATTCAGACCTTGGGTCAGAAGAGTGGATGTAGGATATAGAGATTCGAACCACTATAAATCTTGTGTGTTGTTTACTAATTTACTTTTATACCTGCTCTATTTTTTCTGTTTTACAAACTAACTTTTGAAACGTTCAATACTTGTCTAAGTATTGAAGAGTATATGTTGTTAAACTGATTTAACCAGAACAGACCTAAGCTTAAGTCTTCTACACACTAAACTGGCTATACTTTTTTTTTCCAAACCAGTGCAACTTTCTTTTATTGCTTCCGCTGCATAGTTTCGCACTCTGATTTTGGGACCAACAAGTGGTATCACACGCCAAGGTCCTTACAGACTAAGGTTATTTTGAGTCACTTAGGACCAGATCTCTGTTTTCTGCACTTGGTTTCTGTTTGAGTGTTTTCAAGCTTAGGTACACAAAGATGACACATATTTCAATGCATCCAAAGTACTCACCAGAAAACTTTGAGATATGGAAGAAGTGTTCGTAGATAATGCTAAAGAATGTCGACTCAGAGATGGTTGAGGTTCTATCTACCGGACCACTGAAGATCACCAAAGTGAATACTGAGCTCGGAGGAGCAGAGGGTCAGGAGATAGTGAAGAAGCCTTACGCATAGTGGACGAACGACGATAGAGTTCGTTTTCAGCTGCATTCAGTGGCCATGGAGCTCATCCTTCAATCCCTACCAGAGCCACTGGTTGTTGAAGCTCTCAAGCACAGTAGCACCAAAAAGATGCGGGAATTTCTTAACACTCTTAGCCAAGAAACAGCTCTGATGAAGCAGAGCAAGCTACAAAATTGTGTAGAGAAGTATGAATCTTTTCAAATGCTTCTTGGTGAAAATGTTAAATCAATGGAATATAGATTCAATGCTATTATCTGTGAGCTGAAGAACTTGGGGAGAACTTATGAGATTACAGATATGAAGAACTTCTGTCATTATTTGAAACTATTTGATATTCTCTTTCGAGCATGTACATGTCTTGTTGCTCTCCATGCATACTAATGAATATTTCATTTGTTTACGTTATGCTTCAACCATTATTCACGTAAAGATTTATTTAATACTATTTCAATAAAGCATATCTAAAAATCTTATCAATTCATTTCCATCACTTCCGCCATTTTAATTCATCATGTTTGTTTGAATTCAATAATTTAAAAAGCTAATTCGACTTCATTGTTGTCGTAACATTTTAAATTGTTTAAAACCCTTAGCGTGCATTGTTGGCACGTGGGTCTGTCGCATAGGCCCGGTTTGGGGGCGTGACAGAAGGTGGTATTAGAGCATAGGTTGATAGCGTATTTTGCAACACGCTATTCTGCAAGTGTACAGACCATTGCAGAGGGCAAGTAGTAATTTATCGAACTCAAAGATTGCAGGCTCGAATTATAATCAAGCACTAAAACACAAATATCGTACTACTATCTAAACGCTTTGATAAAAGATTAAGAAAATATAAAGAAACCAGGATTCCTGGGCAATCCACTATAATAAATAATTATGCGAACAATTATTCAATCCAATTCCAATTTAATTTCCAAATGCATGAGTTAATCACGAATATGTTATCTTGCGATTCGCTCGAACACTAAACCATAACATGGAAATAAAAATCCTAATGACTCCTCTCGGACGCGTAGAAGGAATTCTACTCTTGATTAAAACGTATGAATATAAAACCCTTCAATAACTCAAATTCCTCTCGGACATTTAATTTATTAAATCTAATTATTCTGCAACTTATTGATAAACCTAAACCTCTCATTCAAAGAAATATCAATCAAATCGCCATCCATGGCCAATATCAAGCAATTAATTAAAACTCAGGATAATCAGAATGCGAATGGATAGGAAAATTAAATTAAATAATTATTTACATAAAATTCGTCAAGTTTCAAAACCCTAGAATCCAATATGAATTTAGCCAGACATGCTAAATTCCATCAATAGAAAGAAAGAAAGACATGAAAATATAAAACCAAAAAACTGTGGTCTTCAATCTCGAATCTTCAATCTTCGTTCTTCGAATTATGATGTGTTCTTTGCATTTTCGAAACTCTAAAACTCTAAAAATATGAGAAAATAACCTTTTTACACCTTGGGAGCCTCTATTTTTATCTATCTCTTTAAAGCAGTCGCCATCTTCAGACTCGAGTTCCAATGTACCATTCTCGAACACTTCGTGTACCTTGTACGGAACCTGACCAATGCGAACGAAATTTACCTGGAAACTATTTTAAACGAGAATTAAATATAAGAACCATATCACATTTGTAAAACTGCTTCACTCGAATGTTTTGGTCATGAAACCGTTTATCTCTCTCCTTGCATATTCTCGTGTTCTCATATGCCTCTTTTCTCCATTCTTCGAGCTCATTCAGCTTTTGCACCCGATCCCCCTGAGCTTTCAGAAAATCAAAGTTCAAAGTTTTGATGGCCCAAAACTCCTTGTGCTAAAGTCTCTTGCTCCAGTACTTCCGAGTCAAAACCGTCTTTTCTAGCACCTGCTTGATCTCCCGGTTGGCCAGTTCTGCTTATCCATTGGCTTGCGGGTGATAAGTTGTTGTTACTCTTTTCCGCATTCCGTACCTTGCCAAAAGTTTATCCATGATTTTGTTGCAGAAGAGACTGCCTCCATCACTCACCAAGGCCCTAGGAATGCCAAATAACCATAGACAAGGATAGTAGAACTTCACAATATCAATTAATTCACAAATCTCATTCCCAAATACCCAAGTCATGCTTAAAAATGAAAATCACTACAAATTATATTAAATTAAACCCACATTGCATACAAATACATGAATTGGTATATAAAAACTCGAATAAATAAAAGAGGACTCGAAAATTACCTTGAATTTGAAGCAAAATAGGAGAAAAATGAAAAGCCCTAGGATTTTGGGATTCCACGAATTTGGACGAAGTTTGAAAAAGTAAACCGATAAACTTGTTTCCGATGTGATGGGTAGACAATGTCTAAAAGGAATTTGTGAGATTTAGTGTGTGGTGAGAGGAATTTTCGAGAGAAGATATTGTAAGTTCATAGGTGTTTGTGTTTTTGAGAAGGGGGATGAAAAATGAGGAGAGAAGATAGTGTAAACTTACCACCATTTTTGGGTGCAGTCAAAGAAGGAGAAAAGAAGTATGGGAGGTGCAGAAGATATCAGAAATTGCAGCGTGAGTGAGCCAAAAAGGTTGTGGAAGGAGGAAAACAAATTAGAAGATATGTTCTACCATTGTCGTCTCCTTCTACAAGGAACACACCTCACGACTGCTGCTCAGTAGCATGCTAGCAACGGGGCGTGACCACGCAGAGTACTTCTTCGCTAAGTCTCTTATCTCGTAAAGAAGCGACTAGTGAACGCAGAAAAAGCTCGGAGGTGGGTGAAGGTTATCTCTAATCTTTCCCTCCCACAAAGTGCTTAGTAGCACTACCTCCACAATCGCTGCTAAAAAGTCGGCAATGAGAGAATATGGAAAGATGGCCATAATATCAAAACATCATTCCTAATTGTGCGGACTACAACAGAAGCCAGTTCAAAGAACATCATGGACACCGGAAGCAGCCAAGTATAGACTTGTATTAGTTCTGTAATAGGTTTTTTTCTTGTTAGTTTATCGTTATACATGTAATGAAAATTATTAATAGGTAAACTGACTTGTTGATGACAATCTCTTTTTGCCCAACAAAGGTCTTCGTTGTTCATATGCTGAACTTACACAATTGAGTGTAATCAGCAGGCTTCTAACTCTCTCTTACTTAAGATTTAACTTGCTCTAAATTGACTTGAAAACCAATCAAGCAATATCTCTCCAAATCTATAAGGAGAAGATCTTAAATAGAAATCTTACTTTGAGGGGGAACTTTTCTGAGTTTATGTGACTATTTTGTCAAATTTGTAAAAACTCTAAAATTATCCACACCTCATCAGCTTAGGTTAAAGATGGCTTTAACCACACCAAAAAGAGAGAATTTTTTAGGATTTTGGTTAGAGAAATACTTCGTTACTTTTTTGTGATTTGGTGGGTGAAAGATTGTAAGCCATCATAGTTAGTTTTTTAAGAGTCTAAAGTTTTGAACTATAATCCTTGTATAGGATCGATCGAGTTGTAATAGAAATTAGGTTGAAGATCGAGCAAAGGAGAATGCTCAAGAACTGACTACATGCTCGCCTGAAACTTGGTTTGCACCAAGTACAGCCTTAACTGAAACTGCGTTGGAGCACTCAGCATAAGGTTCTCCATACTGACCAGGAGAATTCAGTATGAGGGCTTCCCCGTACTGACTAGGAGAACTTAGTATGAGGGTTTTCCATACTGTTCAGGAGAAGTCAGTATGATGGCTTCCACGTACTGACAAGGAGAAGTCGGTATGAGGGTTTTCCATACTGATCAGGAGAAATCCGTATGAGGGCGTTTTCCATTCTTACAGTGGACAGTCGGTATGAGGTTCTACCATACTAAACTTGGGAAGTCAGTATGAAGGCTAAGTTGTACAGACCTTAAAAAGTAAGTGTAAGAGCCTATACCTTTAAAGCTCGAGCTATACAAAAGCTATCGTAGCTCAGTCAGGCTTAGGCATTTATATATGCCCAAGTGTAAGTCAGTACGAGGTTATCCAAACTTGGATCCCTCAAGCTGAAAATTAGTCTGACATAAAGTTAGTGTATAGTAAACTGACAAAGCAATGCAGAGCATAAAACAGACCTACGACATGGGCTACGATTGGACAATATCATCCATGAGTCTAATGTCTGAATTTATGTGTCTAACGGGCAGAAATTCAACCTTAAATGGTTACAAAACCTGAAAGTCTTCACACGACAAAGGGCATTCTTCTAAGCCATTTCTCTAAGTTTTTATGTTTCTTTACACGAGACTTAAGTCTTTGACTAAAGTTTTACCCTGTATTATCTTCTCCTAGCCGAGGTAGAATCTGTAAAGATTAAGCTCTTCTTCGGTGAATATATCATTCTGAGATATATTCATATCAGTCAGTTTCGTAGTGTGGGATACTGATTCTCAAGGGCGTATGCCAACCACCGGGAAGAAGGCTGCGGGGTGCCGTATTCCCTTCAACATGAACACTAAGTCCGCAAGGAGTTCCTAGACGAGTGCCACAGATAACCGAAGGATGCAGGCGCCGACGGGCTGTGTATAGATCATAAGGAGGCTTGTATTTACTTAATGAATTATCCAGACCTAGGGTTTGTAGAGTAGGTGTAGGATATTTTAGGATATTGAGATCCGAACCACTATAAATCTTGTGTATTGTTTACTGCTTTAATTTTATACCTGCTCTGTTTTTCTTTTTCACAAACTGACTTTTGAAACCTTCAATACATTTCCAAGTATTGAAGAGTATATGCTGTGAAACTGACTTAACCAGAATAGATCTAAGCTTAAGTCTTCTACACATTAAATTGACTATACTTTGTTTATCTAAACCAGTGCAACTGTCTTTTCTTACTTTCGCTGTATAATTAAACCTCCCGCTGCAAAGTTTATCACTCTGATTTCGGGACCAACATATATTATAACTTAAAATATGAAATAGCTTTTTAATATATATGTGTAATATTATTTCATCAAAAACAATTAAATATTAAGGTAGTTTTATTTTATCATCTATAAAAAAATTATGATTTATTATTAAAGTAATTATAATAAAAATAATTTAAACGCTCATGTTATAACTTAGTTATCATTAAAAAAATTTAAGAACCTTAAATAACATTTGATGTTAAATTAAAACTACAAATTTAAATTATTTTTTTATATTTACTTAATAGTTTTTAATCTCTCTTAATTGTACAAATAATGTTAAAGTAAGATAAATATGATATATATTATGCATCACTCCAATACATTTATGTTATCTTTTAACATCATTTATTTATATTTGAGATTCCTATTATGCCCTATTATGAGATGTTATAAATATTGTACTGTTCAAGAACTATGACTAAATATTGTTCCTTAGATCACTAAGGTAGTAAAGTGATCATTTATCTAATGGCCTGCATATCTTTGAATGATTAATTGTTTATCAATATAGTCTATATGTAGTATATATAAAAAACCTATTTCAATTATTATTTATAAAATCATTATTCTAGAAATTTAAGTTGTTCGATATTAGACAATATTTAAGATGACATGTTATGTATAAATCTAAAGTAAAATCTAATCATATATATAAGTAATAATTATTACTTTTAAAATCACTAAACAATCAATATAAATAATACTCCCTCCGTCCCATCTAAGTAGTCCCACTTTTCTTTTTGGTCGGTACCATTTAATTGTCTCTTTTCTTAAATGGCAAACTTTTTCACACTCACCAATAAATATTAATTCCACAACACTCAGAAACATTGGTCACTGTGCCGAAAGCAAATGGGACTACTTAGTCGGGACGGAGGGAGTATTATTTTCCCAATATCAACTATCTTTTGTAATTAATGTATGTGATGGTCTCGAGATCAGAGTTTGTAATGCAGAGCGGAAGTTTTAATAAACCAGCTCTTATCCAAAGTTGTTATTCTTAACCAATTTTGTTTGTCAAATGAGCTTTTAAAGTCCAATAATTCTTAATCAGTTTAGAGGTATACTTCAACACTTGAGTGTAGAGTTTTAAAGATAGAAAACTGATAAATGAAAGCTATAAATGACAAAAGGGTTTATAGAGGTTCGGAAAAAAAGTCCTACGTCCAATCTTCAGACTGAGTCTGGAAATCCACTAAGTGTCGAATTAAAGGGTGCTCTCACGATCTATCGCTAGCTAGTGAATGTCGGCTCAACAAGTCCACTAGCTCACTCGTCTAGCCTTTGTCATCGTTCATTTCTTAGCTTCCTAGAATCCGGGCACACCACACAGCCTCTTAGCCGAATTTGAGGTTCTTAGAATTCTCCCCGGAATTGATAGTTTGCGGCTAAAAGCCTAAAGAGTCAAGGTACATAAAGTACTTGATTGCTGTGTTCTTTCTAAATAAGAATGAACATCAAATAATCTCAAGAACGGATGCTCTGAGTCTTGTGTTAATTAAGTGACACACGACAAGCTTAAAACAACCTCGAACTTTGAACTTTAGCTTTGAAAGCAATGAGTAAGAATTTTAACAGAAATTTGGCTCAGTTAATAATAGGTAGTTCGGTACTTTAATCTCTTGAAGTCTTTTGGAATTTATAAATGATGATTCATAGATTTGAATTTAGAGTCGTTTAGATACAAATCAAATGTTGTCCAATTCGATGTCTCTATACTCTACGGTGGGCATGTGCTTTTCCAGAAAGTCTGGACCTACTCTTGCTTTTCTGACTTTGACTGTTGACTTTTCACTTTTGTGTTAGAACAACTATTTTAATCAATCTGAGATATCAAGGCTGATGTCTTGAGTTTTCAAACATTACGGTATCTCTAATCCTTAAGTCTGAACAAGTCTGCATCACTCCTCAAATGATTTTTTTTCTTTCTTTATGCGTGGGGATTGGAACTTCATATTTTATGTTAAAGTCGTTCAATCTAGCAACTCCATGCTGGCTGATGTCACTTAGTTTGGACAATGATCCCCAAACTGACTCAATTTAATATTGGAAACTGGTGATCAGTTTCTAGCTTGAGTTTCCAAACTGATGATAAGTTCAACTATGATCATTAGTTTGTCTGAGTCCTTTGCACATCTACAAACTGATCTTCAGTTTGTCTTCGATCAGCTCCAATTACTATTTAATTAAAGACCTTACATGATTTTACATTTACGATAAAAAAACTAGAGCTAAAATATAGACTCTCTAAACTGGTTTTGACCCTCCAAAACAAAATAAAGATAAGGAAATATCTAATCAAATTTTCTAACAATTTCCCCTTTTGGTGTGGTCAAAGTCAACTATTCATATATCAATTAAATAAGCTGGTCTACAAAAGACGACTGATTTTCCAAGTTTTACAAAGATAAAACCATTAAACTAAATACTCAAGGAAATCAATTCCTTGGACACAGTGTGCTCTACTTGAGATCTTCTCCCTCAAATTCGGAGAGATATTGCTCAATAATAATTTATATAAAGGAACCGGGCAAAAATGCCAATCATATGTATCAGAGCAACAAAAAAAGAACCATAAGTATCGGAGCTCAAGAATGAAACATTGTAAAAAACTCAACAACTATATTGATTACACTAGAGTGCTTAAATTCAAGTTAGAAATGACTCGCAGTTGGACAAAAAGATTTGGCATCAACAATCAGTTTCCATTCATGAAGTATTAATTTGAAGTACAGGGCGAACTCATAGAGAATCTATGCAAGCATTAAAACATGACAAAAAGAAGGTCAGAGCATGACAAAAACCTTGAGTGAGTTTGAGTCTGAGTTTTGGAGAAATTATACTCATTTAGTCTTGTAGGAGCCAGCAGCGAGTTTGACAATAACATCCATGGAGGCAACTGGATTCATCAGTTTGGTCATCTCAGCCTCTTTCCTTAGCATCTCAGATTTCTCGCGCTCCTCCCTCTTCTTCTTCTCCTCGTCTATTAGCCTCCTTCTCTCTTCTTTATCCTTTCTCCTTTTGTTCTTCAGATACCCTTCGCTTCTCATCTTCCCCCTCTTTGAGTACATCCAAAAAGGAAGTGAGCGACGAGGTCATTTTGTTCAGTCACTCCCCCATCGCCTTGTTCAGTGTTTCATTTGCTTTTTCCAACTGATCTTCGCCAATTTTTTTTGGTTTCAGCAAGGAGGTGCTCTTTATCCAATTTTTTTGAAGTGGTTGGATTTTCTATGTCATCATCATTTGGCTCCTCGATAATAGATTCCGCAGAATTTAGATTCAGTAGAGAGCTAACTAGAGTAATCTATGTCCTTATGTTTTCTTCTTCATGTTAGGCACAGGTAGCTCGGTCTTCTTTGGCCATATGTTCTTATTCTCACTTGCGCATGATTGCATCTACGGCGAAACTTTGATAGTGAAAAGGTGAAGAAGCTATTGTGGCAGAGAGCTGAATGAGCAGTTGATTGTGGTTAGTTGATTGATCAATCATTGCCAGTTTGAGTAGTTATAATCTGGAGCATTTGTTCCTCAGGCGGAAGCGATTTCTTGGACTTCTTCTTCTTAAGAGGAGGTTATCGTCTACTCCAGACATCAGTCTTTGGGCTTTAATTGCTTTCAACCTCTTTTTCACTTGCTTAGCTGTAAGTTGTTTGGTTCGAGATTTTGACAGACCAATCCACTCGTCTGCCATGAACTCTTCTGCTCGCTAGTATGTCAGTCGTAATCTAGCTTTGCGGATGTCCCGCTCTTCTTGACTCAGCTCGTCAGTACAGAAATCTAAGATATTACATCTTCTAAGCTCTTCTATCAGCACCTCCGAGTCCTGAGGATCACCGATCAAAATCATAAGGTAAGTATTTATATCTCTTACTCAACTTTCTTCTCAACATGTTGAGTGATAACATTAGCCCATTTGAATATATCATCATTGCCTTCGGAGAATGCATTAAGTGGGGTGAACTAGTTTTAAATTCATGGCTGAAAAGTTTGGGTGTGGTAGTCCAACCAACGGGACTATGAATACTGTGTTTTCAAATGAAGTCCTTAAGTCAGCTTTCACTCGGGTGTTCCCTGGATGTTTACCCTTAAATCTTGCTATCCTTTCTTCCATGGTTTTAGCACTTTTCTCATAATCAAATTTTCATCCTTATCAACATCAATGATGTCTGCTTCTCCTAATGCTGATATACTTGCTTCTTCTTGCATAGGAGAGTCAATTTTAGTTAGAAGATTTTGAGATAAGTGAGTTATACCTACATCCCTTTGCTCAACAGGCACTATTGATTTCCTATCAATTTTTGCATGTTTTTCAGGGGTGGTCGCCCTTGCCTCATCTTCATCATGAGCTTGGTAAGCTTCCCTATTCATAGCTACAAGTTCCGCTTCATCCTTATCTAATAGCACAATCACCTATACTACCTTCTGATTGGCTTTCTCTAACAATCGATTGAATGATGTTTTAGGCATGATGTTAGGGAAATCGGTAAGCATTGTCTGAGCTAGTTCTACGATGTCTTTAGTTTCAGTAGCTATGGCCTTACCCTTGATTGATCGGGTTAGTATTTCGGCCATCTCCTGCTTCTTGGCTTCAACATCAGCTTTGATTCTTTCAAAAATTTCATCTCTAGCCTAAAAGATTGCTTCTCTAGCTGCTTGCTCTACTTTCCTTTTGGTTCCATCATTAACATTCCCAACCTTAATCCTGGCATTTTTCATTTCTTTTCTCTTTTTTTCTTCTTCCATTTCGGTAGGAGTCTTCTTCCTTTTCCTCTGCATCTTAGCAAATTTTTCTTTATAGCTAACCAAGAGTGGGATTTGAACCTGGATTGATTGGCCTCGTAAGGCATCTCCTCCTCCTGAACTTCATTCTTTGGATCGCCATTTCTTGGTGACAATGTGCTTATGCTTGTTCATCTTGCTCGATCCTTCAATCCTGAACATAGCTCTTCGTTTCTTTTGAGAAACTAATTTGCTGACTTCTCGATGGGAGAGACTACCTCTGTTGGAGTTTTGATGCTAAGAGAAACACACTCTTCAATCTCATTAAAACATCTCTCGACCTCAGTTTATTTTACAATTATATTCTCTGCTTATCAGTGAGGGGTTGGGCAAAAACTAACTAGAGATCATTTATCATTCTCTGGGATTAGATCCTCTAAGATTGGTTCATCAGGGTTTACATTTTATCTACTTGTAAGATGTCGTGGTCTCTTGGTATTGGCTGGTTTTTGTTTGGCACGAGGACATGAATGTAGTCAGTTTCATATAGTTCCTTGTCCATGTCTATCATGTAGGTTGATCTACACTCGAATGTAGACTGATCTTCCAATATGCTCCTATAAACAAACTCAACCCAGTTTTCTTTGATGCCATCATCTATGACCATCCTCTAGCGGAGCTACGAGTAAGACCCAACCTCAAATTGAAGCAGGAGGACAAATAAGTCACATATCAACTTATAAAATTCACCCAGTTGGGGATTATGGTTACTTTTATTCCAATGGTTTTCCATTGTAGTTTTACCGTTCTGCATATAGTTTGCCACACAGGGGCCTTCATGTCTCAAATGATAAACGTTGGCTAGCAACTCAGGATTGACAAAAATCTTCTATCCAAAAATGCACATGATGAAATGAGACTCATCGGAAGAAATCACTGCACGAGCATAGAACTTGACAACCATATGATGGTGAAATCTTTCTGGTTGGGTTTTGAGTAAGTAAAAAAGATGTTCGTTCTTCAGAATATGCAATATCATCTTTAAATCATAATGATTCTCTACCATATGTAGAGGATTTTCGCTTTTTGTGCTAGAGTCAGCTTGGAACGCTAATCCTTGTCTTTAGCAATGTTTATCAGTTTTGCATATGAGATTGAGGTACCAATGTCATCATCTTGATATATCCCCGTGAACGAAGGTTCGTGCTCTTGGAAGTTGGTGATGATTTCGGAATTTTGAAGGGGGTTGGATGATTCTGCGGTGTTGGAGGGTTCCGCTATTAGTGTCAATGATTCAAGAAATTCAATGAATGTTTTGCAGAGAATATTTGAGTATAATAAATGCTCAGGGGACTTGATTTTCATAGAGTTCTCTCGTAGAAGAATGAACCCTATTCAAAAGATATATCTGAAGAGTAAACATCAGTTGGACGATCCAAATTGTTTTAGTAATATGATGATTGATGATCACATATTATTGTGACGAATGAAGTCCTTGGTCAAGGACCTCGAGACGTGAGGCTGCTGATGTGGCACTCCCTTATTCGGCCATGGACTGAAGCTCATTAAATTCAACATTAAATGCTGGCGTGTCGCATAAGCCTTAGAAATTCGAGGTTCCCGGCCCTGTAGATTCTTCAGTAATCTATAGTTGGGCTGCAAGTTTCAAACTTATGCTACTTCGGGCTAGTTGGGCAAGTCCGAGAACTTTTGAGCATTAGTCTTAAACCTCACAAAGCTGAGTGCTTAGACTTAATTTTAATCCCCTACATCGCCGATCAACTTTTTTTAGCATGATGATTGTAAGAAGAAACTCGTGAGCTTTAGAATGAAAACTTAGAGCTAGGACTCAATTTTATTCCTCTTCTTCGTCAAGATGAAACTTGTTAGCTTCAGTCTGAATGAGCTCCAAACTTATTGTGTTAGTTTGCACATTCCACAAACTGATTAACTCGAAAAAAAAATTATGATCCCATCCATTTTATAATTTCAAGAAATCCAAAACTGATAGCTTGAACTCGTTCTCTATATGAAAATTTCATCGAACTCCAAAACCGTGAGTTTGAGACATAGTTCCTTGAACCCTACTTTTGCGAGAGGTTTCATGAAGATGTCGGCAAGTTGATCTTAAGTTTAGATATACTCAACTTTAATATCATTCTTCTCGATGTGATCATGAAGGAAGTGAAGCAAAATGTCTATGTGCTTGGTTCTGGAAAGATGAACCAGATTCTTGGCTATACACATAACACTGTTTTTGTCACAATAAATAGGGACACAATTAGAGCTTACCTCATAGTCAATCATTTTTTTTTTGATCCATAAAACTTGTGCACAACAACTAGCAGCAGTAACATATTCAGCTTCAATTGTGGAATTGCAACTGAGTGTGATTTCTTACTAATCCAACTAATCAGTTTGTGCTTGAGAAACAGACATGTACAACTCTTGCTTTTGTGATTTATTCAACATCCTCCAAAGTCTAAATTTGAATACCCATTAAGTATGAGCTCATCACATCTTGGATACCAAATTCCAAGGGACTCAGTTCCCTTCATGTACTTCTTGATTTTCTTGGCAGCCTCCATGTGTGATTACATTAGGTCAGCTTGAATTCTTGTGCACACTCCAACAGCATAAGAAATATTACGGCCTGCTGGCTGTCAAGTATAGAAGTAATCCAATTATGCCTTTGTAACTGGTCGAATTGACCGATTCTCCTTCTTCATCCAAGGTAATCTAGGCATTTGGTTTCATTGGAATCCACAGTGTCTTTGTATTCTCAGGGAAAAAGTTGTGGATCAGGTCCTTAGTATATTTCTTTTGATTAATTAAAATCCCTTCCTTGGACTGATTAACCTTAAGTCCCAAGAAATAGGTCACCTTTCTCGTCATGATCATTTCAAAGCGGCTTTGCATGAGCTGGGTCAAATTCTCATAACTTTATAAGCTTTTAGAAGCAAAGATAATATCGTTGACATATATCAGGACCAATAAAATGTCTTCATCATCATTGATAAGGAAGAGAGTCCTGTCGATCTTCCCTTTCCTGAAGCCATTCTTTAACAAAAACTGAGACAAGGTTTTGTACCAAGCTCATGGTGCTTGTTTTGTACTATATATAGCCTTCCGCAGCTTGTACAACTTTGTGCCTTCTTCAAATCCAGGAGGTTGCTCAACATAAACCTCTTCTTCAAATCCAGGAGGTTGCTTCGCATCCATTTGATAGACCGTGAAGTTGTGATACGTGACATAAGCTAGAAATAGGCTAATTGCTTCCATTCTTGCTACTCTGGCAAAGGTCTCATCAAAATTGATGCCTTTGCATTGTGCATATCCCTTGTCAACTAATCGAGCTTTGTTTCTAACTATGTTTACAACTTCATCTTGCTTGTTCTTGAAAACCCGCTTGGTACCAATCACAAACTTGTGTGTTGGTCTATCCACCAACTCCAAAACTTGATTGCTAGAGAATTCTGAAAGCTCTTCTTGCATGGCATTGAGCCATTTTGCTAATTGTAGATCTTCTCTAATCTTCATCAGTTAAGACATAGAGATACAACATGTTAGTAGAGCACTATCATGACTTGTTCTCACTGGATGGATGAAATCATCCAATACAACATCTTCCGGATGATGACACAGACATTTTGATCGTGGAAGCTTACTGAATAAAGGGTACTTAAGATAGAACACTTGCAAATGGCATGTTAGTATGGAAGAAATCTTCTAAAACAATTTCATTTCCCAAAACTAGTTGAATGGTGCCTTGACTATCTCCAACTAATGGTTCATTTTAAAATGATCCTTCACAAGATTGACCTTGGTCAGTTTGAAATCATCCAGTCTGAGCTTTAAGGTCTTCAGGCTGAGCTTCAAGGTCTTTAGTCTGAGCTTCTAGGTCTTCAGTATGAGCTTCAATCCACATTCTTTTGTCTGTCGTTGGAGATTTTTCTTTAGAAACATCCTCTTTCGTTTCAAAATCTCCAGCTTGGATTCCCCTATGATTTATGCCCATTTGTAGGGAAATAGAATCCAAGGCCTCAGCAAGATCATTGGCATCATGGGCACACTCGATAGTTTGATATCCAATGAGGGTTCTGATTGACATGATGTTCTTATTATAGATCTAGTCGAATCAGTTGGTTTGGCATTGAAAGAATTCATGCCCAAGTGTTTATAAACATTATCGTTGTGGAACTTCTTCTCTCAGTTTCTTCATGGTCCTTTGCACTAGGGTAGCTTCATCGAAAATTACATTACATGATATTTCCACAACATTGGTAGTCTCGTTGAAAACTCTATATCCCTTGTCTGAACAATGTCCATGTCCTAGGAACACACATTCATTAGCTTTGGGAGAGGAAATATTCAGTTTCGATTTGCCATTGTTGAGAATATAACATGGTGAAGAAAAAGCACGGACATGAGCTAAGGAAGGCTTACAAATATGATATACTTCATTAGGGGTTTTTTTGAGACGGTCGTTGATGCCACTTCGGTTTTGCATAAAGCACTATATGATTAATGCTTCACCTAAAAAATTTTCTCCCAAATTGATCTCTGCCAGCATGATACTAATTGCCTCTTTCAAAGGTCTGTTCCTTCTCTCGGCAAACCCATTTTACTGAACCAGCAGCGTTTCTGGCACTTGAAGAATCGGCGGTGGACTTCTTCACATTCTTGAGTGCTTCCATCTTCATCTTCATGAAGTTTTCCACGACAGCTTCTCTTTCTTGTCTTCTTATTCTCTCCTTCTCTTCAATCCGTCATTGCTCTTCTCTCTCTTCCTCTTCGTGTTGTCACCTTCGGTCCTCTTCCAGTTGTCTCAAGCTTTAAAGCGACGAAATATGTCTTCTTGCTCTCTGTGCTTCATCTGCTAACCTCTTCTTTTCCCCCTCTTTGATCACAGTAAAAATCCTGGTGGAGAAGGTCTCGAAGTTGTTTTGTTAAGCAGCCAGCATTTTGTTTTTTGCTTCGGACATCTTATTGGTAACTTTGGTGTGCACAATCGATACCAATTGCTTTCCTATGTTTCGTCCTACCATGGTACGAATGAATTGCTCGAGTCCCCTCTGATAAGTGCTGGAGCTCAAGGGCTCAATGGACATGATTTGGGGTTCCTCAGATAGCACTATTTGATTCTCGGCAGTAGGCATGGAGGCAGCGGTAGCGAATGCTTGAGAGGAAGTGGATGGTTAGTCAGCATGACCTGTTGCAGCAGGTGCATTCTCCCTTATTTCGTCTACTACAGTAGTGATGGGAGAAGGAGACCTAAAGCCTTGGATCAAGGAAGATTTGTTGGCCAGTTGTGTAAGAACCTTTTCTTTGAACTCCAACATTTTCTTCCTATCTTCACCTCTCTTTTGTGCGGCTTGTTCTTCTACTATCTTCCTTTTCAATTCCTCAGCTGCAGCCATTTGTCTTCTTGTGGCAGGAGACTTAGCATGCTGAGTGAATGATGAAGAGTCTTTAGTACCATATTCGGATGGTGGTAATGAGCGATTTTCTATGACTGCTCGGTGTGCCTTGATCTTCTGCAGCCTGGCAGCAACCTGCTTCTCCGTATATTGTCGTTTGGATGTCTGATCCATCCAATTGTTAGCCCATTCCTCTTCACTCCTCCAATAGTTGAGACCCATCCTGGCCATCATAATTGTACGGTCCTCATAATGTAGTTCATGAGTGGCATAGTCGAAGAATCGCCATCTTTGGAACTCTGTTCTTAACCATTCTTGTTCGGACGACTCGCCCAATAATTCTGTAGGATATGAATTTTAGACTTCTGCAGCAGCTTGAACTTCTATAAAGATACAAATATCTTTTTCTCATGAGATGAGATCATTATTCTTCTCATCAGTCACCCTGACTGGAGGACACCACTTTGCAATCCTCTTAGCTTCTGTTGGGTAGTCCTTTCGTGGGCAGTCTTAGAGTTTCTTCTCTGAAAACAGATTCACCATCAGTGATAGCTCCTGTATCCTCCTCATTATTAGAACTAGGGATATTGCTGGAGAGCTGGGAATCAGAATGCATCATGGATTCAATGGTTCTTTCAAGCACATTCATAGTATCTACAACAGTATTCCATCCTAGAACTATTGATGGATCCGCTCCCAATCCGTGTGGATACTGTTCATTCTGTGCTCGCACGCTTGTAGTGAGCTTTTCTTGTATTCGTGCTTGGGTTTCGAAATCTAATGAGGTAGTGGGTGCAACATCATGTGTTCCTTTGGCTGTAGTGAGGATCTATTGAACGCCTTCTGGTATTGCTACCTCTAGTTGTTGTGTACCCTTATCCTCTTCATTCTTAAGGTCAGCATTCTCCTTCTCTATAACCTTTTCTCCTGGATCAGCAGTCGGGATCGGGACTGACTCCTTCACTAGATCGGCTTCTGCCATAATTGTAACAACTCGGCTTTCTCCTTGCGCAGCTAGTTGTTCCTTCTCATTTCCTTTCTCAACAACAGAACTGCTTCCACCTTACGCAGCAGTCTGTAGCAAACTTCTTTCAGAATTTTCTTCAGCACTTACGCTTCCCCCTAGATTGGTGGCTGGTTGAACAGTCATCATATCAGAACAACATTCTCCTTGCGCAAGAGTCTGCATCCTTCTTGATTCTTTCACGGCTTCTTTTAATTGCCTTCTCTCAAGATCAGCAGCTGATACACCATCAGGGATTTCAAACCATTCATCAGCAAACGTGACCTTTGGAGCAGAATATGTTGTCGCCTCTTCTTTCGCGACCGCCCTCATTGGAAAATTCAAGCCTTCGTTTTGCAGCTATCTAAGTGGTTTTTTCCGCAGTCTCCTCGACGACATCTGGAGTTGGTAAAGAAGTGTCTACCTCTAGCACTGTGATCTTGATGGTTGTACCTGGAAAACTGTTGTGCTTGCCCTTCTTCTTGGCTTGTTCGACATCACTTGCTGGCCTTCTCATCCTCTGCTGAGGACTTCGTTGTGAATGCCTCTTCTTCATAATAGTTGCTCAGGGGTTTGACCGGTTTCCAGCGATGTGATGTCGATCAAATTTTCAAATTCAGTAAACAGGGCGTCCTGTTTTGCTTTTCGCCTTTCTTCTTCTATTTCTTCGACGGTAAGTGGAACAGTAGTAGGCATGACAACGTGTCCCTGGTAGGTATCCCCTTCATCAGAGCATGGATCATCAGGATTGACATTGCTTTTTCTCTATGGTATCAAGGGCTCCTTGTAGTTCTTTGGCGGTTGTTGTTTCTTGGTTGGCGGTATGTAGTCCGAGTATATCAAATCCTCACCACGGCAACGTCTTCCTTATGGTATGATTCCTTCCACAAAGTGACTTATCTTTAATCCAAAACCCACATCCTGGGTAAACGTATGATCCTTCTTCACACTTTTTTTCTTGTAAACATGCGCTAGCCATTTGGTGTAGATGAATTTTGCCCAATTTTCTCGGATTTGATCTTCAATTGCCATCATAACATCAAACTTCTTAGCACTTAGTTCGGAGAGCGAGCCAACTTTGCCTACCAACATCCTTATAACAACTTGTGCTAGGCTCTTCATTGGCTCCGCCAGTGACTTCAGGGTGTGCTGCTATCTTCCACGGCTCTTTGAAGGTTTTCATCCTCCACCTTAGTCGTCTTTTCTGTATTTTGGCTTCGTCGTTAACTTTTTAGTTGGCTACATTTGCGCCTTCTCTTCGGAGTCCATACTTATTTTCCAAGACTTATGGGCTTTCCACAATCTTGGCACCCAAAACACTTGTGGTGAAGAACTCTTCATCTTCATCAACTACTGTGCGAGCAAAGAATTCTACGACTATATGTGGACAAAACTTCTTGGGTTCTGCAAATAGATACTTCAACAGATTCTCACGATCAATTTTACTTATGAGAATGTCACACCAGTGCTTCCGGAACAATGGTTTGTAGAGTATCTTGTCTTTCTTGACTTGAGCAGCCTTCTTTTGCTCATTGGTGAGTTTACCTGGTGCCTTACCTTGACTGATGGCAACTAGTCGATAGTATGGAATTGAATCATCAATGTCCTCCGTCTTGCAGATTCTTGTGAACGACGGTTGAAATTGTTCAGGTTCTCTAGGCATGATGGGTCATTCAGATGATTCTGCAGGGGGACTAGTGCGGTTGGATTATTCTGCCATTGATATTTCTTCTGAAAACTAATAAAGGTGTCAAGTAGAAGAAATTTCAAAATCAGAAGTTATGGGAGTATTAGGGTTTAGATTCTCTAAACCAAACTTCCTTTATACGATCCCAAGTAATCGGCTTTAGTGTGAGCGGTTGGATCTCTCTTTCAGATCTAGATGAATCGACGATTGGGAAGTTGGTGACGGTTTGCCTTACGTCCCACGAAGTTGGAAACTTGTACGATCCCAAGTCTCCTGAGTATTCATCACCGCCCTGAGCTAGAGTTACTTTTGAATTAAAGCGAACTCTATAGCTCCTTCATCGTTTGTTGAGGGTAGCATATAAAACAATTTGAAAGGCCTTTGCTGAGAGCTTGGACTCAGCATACGATTATCAGAAATACCCCTTTATTTTGAATATTGTGAATCACATAGTTTGCTAAGAGCTTGGACTCAGGACTCCAATTCTTTGATTTTGTTGTGATCTTAGCATTCCTTAGACCTTGCTTTCTAAGATCTAGAACTCAATCATCTTCCTTAAGGTCCTTTTTTTCAGTCCACGCTCATTATATGCTGAGAGCTTGGACTCAGCACTTACTCGAGTGTTATTCTTAACTGTCTTGAGATATGTTCTGAGAGCTTTCACTCAACATTCTTCGGGGTTCCAATTAGAGATTGGACTCAATACACAAAACATAATCTCTTAAAATTTTGATCGTTATAGGAACAAAGATTCTCTTTACTGAAAGCTTGGACTAGGTAAAAATTTTCCGGTTTTGTTACTATTGCTGAATAGCATTCAATATCAAAAAGTTGAGAGCTTGGAATCAGCATTCACCGGATATCTGCTGAAAGCTTGGATTCAGCAGTTCTTCTAGACTCTTTAGATTCATTGAATCCTTTAAGCTTAAGAGTCTTTTACTGAGAGCTTAAACTAAGTAGGTGTCGGGAATCTGTTGAGAGCTTGGACTCAGTAATCTCAAAACTTAATCTACTAGAATGAATATTCTTCAATATCTGATCGTCTGGATTGCTGAGAGCTGGTACTCATCAATCGACCAAAATTTTGACATTTTCTTTCTGAAAAGTTTAAGCTGGGACACACTCTTATTCAGCATCGTCTTCATGAAATCCAAACAACTATAGAATTCGATCATATGAGAAAATCCAAGAACAAAATGGAAATTGGACTCATTATTCCGTGACCTCGTCTAATTCCAATAGACCAAGCTTGAGATAAAGCTCCTTAAATCTGCTTTCTGGTAGAGATTTGATTAATATGTCTGCTAGTTGATCCTCTGTTCTGATGTAATCTACGGAGATATCTTTTTTCTCAACTTGATCTCGAATGAAGTTATGTCTGATATCGATATGCTTCGTCCTGGAATGATGTACTGGATTCTTTGTGATGCACATCGCACTGTTATTGTCGCAATATATAGGAACACAACCAGTGCTGACTTCATAGTCCTGAAGTTGTTGCTTAATCCACAACACTTGTGTACAGCAGCTTGCTGCAGCTACATATTGTGCTTCTGTTGTGGATTTTGTTATAGAATATTGATTCTTGCGGAACCAGCTTTTCAGTTTGTGACCAAGGAATTAGCATGTTCCACCTGTACTTTTTCAATCAATTCGTCAGCCTCCAAAATCTGAGTCTGAACATCCTATGAGTGTTAGATCATCTGTTGTGGGATACCAAATTCCTAACAATTTCGTTCCTTTCCAATATCTGACAATCCTTCGTGCTTACTCCATGTGCGACTTCTTAGGATTTGCTTGATATCTAGCACATACGCCTATAGCATACGAAATGTCTGGTCTGCTTGAAGTTAGATTCCTCTATATGTTGTGGGATCCATGGATTCGCCTTCTTCGTCCATTTAAATTTGACATGTCGTGCTCATGGGAATCCGCAGTGTCTTCGTCTTCTCTAGGCACAATTTGCTGATGAGATCCTTGGTATACTTATTTTGGTGAATGAAGATCCCATCACTAGATTGCTAAAATTGTAGACCTAGAAAATATGACATCTTTCCCTTCATACTCATGTGGAAGTTAGTCTACATAAGTCGAGCAAACTTTTCACAGTGAGTTAGAATTCTTGATCCAAATATGATATCATCCACATAGATTTGGACGAGCAAAATGTCTTCAGCATCTTTGATCAAGAATAACATCCTGTCAATTTTCCCTTTCTTGAATTCATTCTTCAGGAGAAACTGTGATAGCGTCTCATACCAAACTCTTGGGGCTTGCTTAAGACCATAGAGAGCTTTCCTTAATCTGTACACCTTATTTTTGCGTTTGAATCCAGGAGGTTGCTCCACATAAACCTCCTCCATTAATTCACCATTCATGAATGGCTATTGACGTCCATCTGAACGAAAGTAAAACCATGATGGGCAGCATATTCTAGAAATAGCCTGATTGCTTCAAGTCGAGCTACCGGAGCAAAGGTTTTGTTGAAGTCTATTCCTTCGCACTAATCATATCCTTTAGCAAGGAGTTTGGCAAGTTGCGAACGATGTGTCCATTTTTGTCTCGCTTATTCTTGAATACCTATTTGGTTCCGATCACTGATTAATGTGTCGGCCGATCGACGAGATCCCATACATGATTCTCTGTGAATTCTGACAATTCTTCTTGCATTGCATTGATCTAATCCACTAATTTGAGTGCGTCTGCTACTTTGGTAGACTCCTCTTGCGATATGAAGCAGGCTAGAATGGCACTGTGTTTGGTTCGGATTGGATATGCAATATCTTCTAGGATCGCTTCAGTGGGATGGTCTCTGAGCAACCACTTTGGTCTTTGTAGTTCTTCTACTTGATTGACTTGATTGTTGGACGTTCCGATAGGTTCTTCTGAGACTGGTACATCATCAAGCTGTAGATCTTCCAAGCTATCTGCTACACTTGTTGGAGTGTCATCTGCTGAATGTCTGTCTTTTGGCATATCGTCTATTGGATTTGCGTTTGCTGATGTAGCACCCTTATCACCTGCGTTCTCTTCCCGGTTATTTTCAGCAGAGTTGTGTTCTGTAGTTCTCTCGCTATTCAAGGAACCTTCAGCTGCATATTCATTTTATTGAATTACTTCATCTCCTTGAGTTCCCTTTTGACATGTAAGCTCTTTGAGAGAATTTAGGGTGGCCTCAGCATTACCTGTTGCATCACAGGCCATCTTGCCTATTGGCTGACCAGTCAAGATCTCTAGTAGAGATGATGATTCACTCATTAACCTAGTCGGATCAATTGGTTCAGCTTCGGAAGTATTGGATCCCGAAGGTCCATTGACATTATTGGTTTCATTAGTGTCATCTCTTTGACTTCTCATGGTCCTACACACTAAAGTAGCTTCATCAAAAATAACATTTCATGTTATTTCCACTCTATATCCCTTGTGAGATGGAAGCCCATATCCTTGGAACACTCCTTCGTCAGCTTTGGGAAAGAATGTACTTAACTTCGACTTCCAATTATTATGGATATAACATGGTGAACCAAAAGTACGAAGATTAGCTATGGAAGGCTTACGACCATGATATATTTTGTAGGGAGTCTTGTTAAAGCGTAGATTCAATCTGCTTCGGTTCTGCATCTAGCAAGCATTCATTGCAGCTTCTCCCCAATATCTTTGACTTAGATCTGTATCTGCAAGCATTGTTCGCACAGCCTCTTTGAGAGTCCTCTTTCTTCTTTCTGCCAAGCCGTTCTGCTGAGGTGTTCTTGCAGTGCACCTTTCATGTCCTTTCCTAGCGTCAGCACAAAAGTCCATCAATGCTCTGTTACAAAATTATGTACCATTGTCGGATCTTATCCTTTTCACCAGGACCTCTTTATCATTTTGAACTCGGAGTATCAGCTCCAGAAGGATAATCTTGACTTCGTCCTTGCTTTTGTGTAACCTCACCAAGGTGTACCTGGAATAGTCATCAATAACAACCAAGGTATATTGTTTATTACCTACAGTGGGTGGAGTCACCGGGACAAATAAATCCATGTGCAGCAGCTCAAGGATTCTATTTTAGGTGGCCTTTTTCAGATTGGATTAGAAGGATGCTTTGGCTTGTTTTCCTTGTTGACAGGCTCAACATATTCATTCGTTCTTGAAGGTCTCTTTGGGTAGTCCTGCAACAATGTTATTTTTTTCAATATAATTGATAGTCTTAAAGTTTAGATCCGTTAGCCTTTTAAGCCATAGCCAGTTTGTCTCCTCCTTCCTGAATGCTATGAACCATGATGCTTGCTCACCACTTCCCCAATCAACTATATAGAGTCCTCCTTTCCTGATTCCTCTTAAGCTTTACGTCTCCAGTGGTCCTATCAGTAATTTCACAACCTGTATCAAAGAAAGAAATAATATATCCATTTTCACTTAGCTGGCTAATGCTTAGTAGATTGTGCTTGAGACTATCGATGAGGGCCAGGTTGATTATTTGCATTCCATTCTTCTCAATGCACCCTCTTCCGATTACTCTTGCCTTTGAGTTGTCACCAAATGAGACTGAAGGTCCTCTGATCTTGTGAAGCTCTATGAAGATCTCTTCATCTCCTATAATGTGACCTGAGCATCCACTATCTAGGATCCATTTTTTGAGCATTCTTGAGGTTAGTCTTCTTGGACCCCGTTCCTAGTTTCCTGCGAAAGCTAGAGCCGACTCTTCTTCTGCTCTTCATTGATATCAGCCATGAACACCATGAGAACATCCTCTTCATCTTCTGATGAATAACTATCGTCGTCATAATCTAGGATGTCTTGTAGTTCAGACCTTGTCAGTAAGCTTTGGTGACAGCCTTTGATGCTTGCCTTTCGAACAACTTTCTCAGTCTTTCCCTTTCTTCTAGATCTACTCGTGGGCATTCAAACTTCAGGTGATTCGGGGAATTACATTTGTAGCATGTCCTTGGCACTTTCTTGACATTTCTGTTTTATGCTGGTTGACTTTGCTGGAAGTCCTCCTTCTTTCCTTTGGCTTTTAACAACAACTTTTGCAATCTCTTCAATTGTTCTTCCAGTTCGCTGACTGAGCATTCTGCTTCTTTGACTTGTTATCCGCTGGTGGAAGGAATCTAATTTGTTGAACTCGACTGAGCTGGTCGATCTTAGTGGAATGGTTACTTCATTTTCCACTTTTGTCCATCTTTCTTTACAAAGAATGCAGCATCCTCGACTGGTTCCTCAATGGTTACTGCAACACGAACAACTTCATTTTTGTTGATCTGCTTGATGTCCAATTTGTGGGCCTTTAGTTGAGCAAACACCTCTTTGGTGCTGATTGCTGACAGATCTTTCTCCGTCAGACTGGTCACTTTGACAAACCAATCCTCCTTTGGATGTCTTGAGAGTATCTTTGAGTTCATGTCAGGAAGCTCGTACGTTCTTCCTAGTTTCTTTAACTCAGCTACAATGGTGTTGAATCTGGCCTCCATGTCTTTGATGGTTTCACCTGAAATTAATTGAAAAGATTCATACCTGTCTACCCTTTGTTGTAGCTTGTTTCTCTTCATTTGATCCATTTTCGTACATAGAGTGCCAAGATAGTCCCACCTTTCTTTAGCATTCTCGTACTCCAACGCTTCTGCGAAAAGGGTAGGTGACAAGGAACCTAGTATTAAATCCATGGCCACGTAATCCAGTTGACCATGAACTCATTCTTCTGGAGTCCATTCTTCAAACGGCTTGTCCACCATTATGTTTGGTCCAGCTACTTCTTCTCCATCCCTGGTTCTTACCTTTTGGATTTTAATTGGTCCTTTTTCAATCACTTGCTTCATTTCTGGATTGATGTTTATTAGAGTGATCAACGACCACTTCTTATAGGTAGATTATGATATGTGTGTAAAATGACCTATTATTCGATACGTGTGCATGCTTGTTTGCGTCCATTTTACACTCATATCCTATATTATTCATATGTTTTTGGTTTGTTTTTGTGTTTGGTATAGTTCGTGTTGTGTAGGATAATGTTTGAGCATAATTCACCATTTTTGGCTAAGTTTTGGTGGAAAATCGACTGATCTAGGTTTTTAGTGTTGAGAAGATCGATCAGGATAAGCAGAAGAGTAGCAGGACAGAATTCTGAGGCTTTGCTCGACCAAGATAGATTCAAATTGGTTGAGATTTGTCTCTGTTCGGCTTATCTCGACCGATCCCTCCTTTGCTTGACCGATCTGGCCAGTTCAGAGCCAGATTTCGGTCGATTCAGTTCCAAATGGGGTGATCCTGAATAGGCTAGTATGGCGGTTTTTCCGTTTTTATCCATCCCGGATGATCCCATCTTAGACGGGGCAATAATGGTGTTTGAGAACTTAGTATAAAAGGTGAAAAAAATGAAATTCAAAAGAGGAGATTCATACTTTAGGCAACAATTGAGCGGTTAATCTCTAAGATTCCACATCCCACTCATTCTAAACCTCATCCAAGGAGGATCTAAGGCCGTCTAATCCAATTGGAAGATTGAAGATGAACAAGGCATAGATTAACACTAAACCCAAGCAATTGGGGGAAATTTCTCTTTTGTATATCTTTGTAATGGATTTGTGCATTTTGTCTTTTCAATTCAATCAAAATAGTAAGTATGTATAGCTAAATACTTTTAGATGTTGATGGATTGAAACTTTGAATCGATTGATTGAGAATGAATTGTATGTTACCTCCATTCCTATGATTGCACTCAATTGAGCTTTTTCTTAAATCACATAGTGTAGGTAGTAACCAACTATGTGCGTGTAAGATACCGAGATTGCAGCCAACACGCGCGTTGAGGTGTTGTGAAAAGTGTTGATGCATATAGGTTTTGATCCCATCCTTGTGCTGAGATTGCCTATAGGTCCATAACTTACGATCTATTTAGAGTGAAATTAGGTGCTATAATGTAACTAAATGTGCATCTAATTTTCATCTACTCTTATCTTGACGGTGCTAAGAGAGATAGGAAGTACAGTGTAGGTTGATCATCTTTGAATTGATTAAATGATTTTTTGCATCTTTCAAATCAATCTCTTTGATTCAATGTGGATTTCTACCAATGTTTTTATAGTTCATAATTGTTGAATTTCATACCTTGTGGATGATGTTTGCATTGTAAAAGTGTGGAAGTTAGAATGTTAATGATGAATGTCCAAATGATTCATGTTTTGAATTTAGCATAAACTAGATATGTCATTTACATACACTGCCTAGAATAGATATAAAACTAAACGATTGTGTGTTGCCTAGCTATTAGCCTTTGCATAAGTATCCCGATAATCTAGTGGGCGAAGGAAGAAGTACTCGGATTGATATTTTATTCTTGCATTGCATTAGGAATTCTATCTAGTTTTTAGTGTAATCAAGTTTTGGCGCCGTTGTCGGGGACTTTATTAAGTAGGCTACTAGATATTGGGGGAAGTATGAAGCTTGTAGTCTAGGTGTTTGTGTTTTTGCTTCTTTGGTTAAATTCTTTGTTTAAACTTGTTTTGAAGTTGGTTTGTGAGAGGAGCTGTTGGATTTTGTAGGTTTTGCATGTTTACAGGATCCAAAGCTCAACCAATTGAGGATCGAAGAAGGAACGAAGGATTCGAAAAAGTGGAAGTCAACATGGAGAATCGAAGAGTTAACACGGGAAGACTTGATAATTTGCAAAGGCAATTAGAGGAGATGAAAGCAAAAATGCTAGAAAGACAAATGCCACGAAAGATACTCCGGAGTGTGTTCGAGAAGATGTGGGAAGGTGATGACAAATGGTTGGAGAGTGCAAGAGAGGACTATACACTGAAATTCATAAAAGATTCTAGTGAAGATGATTGGTTGAGAAGCAAATTATACCTTATGCAAGAACAACTTAAGTTGTTGAAGATGTCAAGGAGAAAGACTGAGGCCGTAAATAAGAGAATGTGTGAAAAGGATGATTGGATATGTGAGGAGAATCAAACGCAAGTATCGACCATTACCAAGCCATTGAGTGAAATGGATCAAGAAGTGAGAGCTTCAAAGGACATGGGACTAATTCCGAAGAAGAGTTGCAATGTGGTTAATGAAGGCATGGGAAATAAGAGTAGAAGCATTGCGATGAAATCCGAGGAAAGAATGAGTAATGTTGAAGAGAAAAAGGCAGTGGAAGATACGAAGGTGAAGAGTATAGATGATGTCAAGGAAGAAGGAGTAAATGAGTTGCAATAAGTGGAACCAAAGAAGGAGGGTGAAATGTTATCTCAAGGAAATGAGATGGAAGTTGGCACTAACAAGTTGGTGCAACATGTTGATGATATGAAGGAAGGTGAAAACGAGATGCCTTCACCCGAGGAAATTCAAGATGTTCCTGTTTTTGCACAAATTCTTGGATGAGAAAAAAGTTGTGTCAAAGGAGCAAGGTAATGAGGTACATAAGTTGGATGAATGGATGAACGAATCTCTTTTAGTGGAAATTCGTTGGTATGATGGCTCAGAGACAAAGCCAACAAAGGAAGAAGTTGGGAAGGACGTAAGAACTTCCTGACATGAACTCCAAGATACTCTCGAAAATGCCAAAGGAAGACTGGTTTGTCAAAGTGACAAGTATGGAGGAGAAAGATTTATCAACCATGAGCACAAAGGACGTGTTCGCCCAGCTCCAGGAACATGAATGGGACATCATACAGATCAACAAAAGTGAAGTTGTACGAGCTGCAGTATCCATTGAAGATCATTTCAAGGATGCAACATTCTTCGTACAGAGAGAAGTACAAAAATGGAAAACTAAAAAGTCGTTCCACTCAGATCGTCCAGCTCAATCCAGCCCAACAAAGGAGATCGCATCAACCAGTGGATCTCATGTTAAAGAAGCCAAATGCTCAGTTAGTGAGCTGGAGGAGCAAATGAAAAGATTACAGAAGGTGCTGCAGAAAGCTAAAGGCAAAAAGGAAGAACCTCAACAAAGCCAACCAGCAGACTGCTGGACAACGAAGAAGACGCGAAGAACGTCTACGAGTGCAACTCACCAGATCATCTAAAGTTCGAGTGACCTCAATTGGATCCAGATGAAAGAGAGCAACTAAGAAAGCTCTTTGAGAAGCGCGCGTCCAAGGCCGTTGCCAAAGTTTTGCTGAGCAGGACAGAAATTCTAGACATCCAAGATTACGATGATGAAAGCTACTACTCAAAACATTATGAGGATGTCCTCATGGTATTCATGGCAAACATCAATGACGATGTGGATTGAAATGCAGAGCAGATAGAAATATCAGCCTTAGCTGTCACGAGAGATCAGGTAACAAATTATGTTATGTCTGAAAATTTGCATGATACTACTGATTCGTGTTACTGAGAATAAGACAATATAATTGTTGAAGTATAATCTGCAATAAATATAACGAATACTTGAGCTTAAACACATTTGATAAACACTTGCTAAGTCATGACTTTTGCAAGATAAGTGAAATATATTTATTAAAACTTCCGCTGCAGATATAAATACTCTGATCGGGAACAACAAGTGGTATCAGAGCGGTTGGTCTTTACAGACTAGCTGCTTTTGAGTCGTTTAGGACCAGATCCATTTTTCCTTGCATATTTCTTAACAATGGCAAACAACGCAAAGTTTGGAAAGTTCACTCCAGAAACCTACTCCACCTGGAAAAAGAGGTCGCTGATCATGTTGATGAATATACATCCCGAGATGAAGCAAGTGATCGAGCAGGGACCAATCAAGATCCAAAACGTGAAGACTCAAACCGGTGAAGATGTTCAAGGACCAGATGAGATGGTGGAAAAGCCGTACGCAGAGTGGACTTAGAAAGATCGAATTCGTGGGTTTGATCTTAAATTCTCTTTCAGGACCTCTAATGGTTGTAGTCTTGTAGTACAAGAATGCCAAATAAATGTGGGATTTTCATAGCACCTTTAGCAAAAAGACGGATTAAATGAAGATAAACAAACTAGAACAGTGTGTGGACAGGTACGAGTTGTCCCAAATGCTTCCTGGAGAAACCATCAAAGACATGGATGCTAGATTTAATTCCATCATAGAAGAATTCAAGAAGTTGGGAAGGACGTACGAACTTCCTGTCATGAACTCAAAGATCCTCTCGAAAATGCCAAAGGAAGACTGGTTTGTCAAAGCGACAAGCCTGAAGGAGAAAGATCTATCAACCATGAGCACAAATGATGTGTTCGCCCAGATCCTGGCACATGAATGGGACATCATGCAGATCAACAAAAGCGAAGCTGTACGAGCTGTTGTATCCATTGAAGATCATTTCCATGATGCAACATTCTTCGTAAAGAGAGACGTATAGTAGTGGAAAACCAAAAAGGCGTTCCACTCAGATCGTCTAGCTCAATCCAGCCGAACAAAGGAGATCGCATCAACAAGTGGATCTCAAGTTAAAGAAGCGGAATGGTGAGTCAGCGAGCTGGAGGAGCAAATGAAAAGACTATAGAAGCTGCTACTGAAAGCTGAAGGAAAAATGGAAGATCCTCAACAAATCCAACCAGCAGACACTCGGAAACCCAAGAAGATGCCAAGAACGTGCTACGAGTGCAACTCACCATATCATCTAAAGTTCGAGTGACCTCGACTGGATCCAGAAGAAAGGGAGCGACTAAGAAAGCTCTTTGAGAAGCGCGCGTCCAAGGCCGTTGACAAAGTTTTGCTGACCAGGACAGAAATACCAAACATCCTAGATTATGATGATGAAAGCTACTACTCAGAAAATGATGAGGATGTCCTCATGGTATTCATGGCCAACATCAATGACGATGCTGATGGAAATGAAGAGCAGATAGAAAAATCAGCCCTAACTATCACGAGAGATCAGGTAACAAATTCTATTATGTTAGAAAATTTGCATGATACTACTAATTCATGTTACTCAAAATCAGGCGATATAACTTTTGAATTCCTTTAAAAAGAATCTTCAAAGTTTCATGCATTAAAAGATGTTTTGATAAAAGAAAATTCCTTGCTGAAATCTAAGCACTCTTTTTTTACCAGTGAGATTGAAAAATCTTGGTTAGCAGATGAGGACCTCTCAAAACTAAAACTAAATTCTCTTCTCTAAGTAAAAAATTTTATTGTTTAAAACAAGAGAATGAAGTTTTGAAAAACAAAAACTCCATGCGAAATCCTTGTCAATGTAGATTTTCTAAAAGCACGAGAGATTCAAAGGAACACGAATAACCATATTAGAATTGGTTTTGAAAAAAGAGAATCCAGCAATGCTGATCCTGGTCGATCAAAGACAATTATCTTTCTCCCAGCAACCAGGAAGGTTCAGCAAACTACTAGGAAAGACAAAGGGGACAATGCTAGATAAGCAACAATAGCTGAGCAAAAATGTTGGCATACTAATAATCCTGTGCTGACTGCTCAGCAAAGACTGAAATATATATCTGCTGAGAGGAAACCAGTAAAGTCAAAGTATGTAACCCAGCAGACTGTTCCATCTGCTAGGAAGGTTCATAAAAAACATAGCAAGGCTAAGCAATCTGCTGAGATTACAAGGAAGTTAGCATACACACCAAATAGGAGGAATACCTACTTGAGGCCAGAGTCTAAACCATTGCACTTTCATAAGACTGTGAAGGCTCAGCCCACCACTACACACATTTCCATACTGACTCAATGTATTACCCTAATAGGAAGGAAAGGGTAGTGGAACGTGATTACAAGAGAAATGTCAAAATCACAATAGTCTGGATTCCTAAGGGGATAATCCAGAGAACTAATCCTGCAGGACCTGTCATTGATCGGGTACCTAAAAATTAGTTTCTGTATTTTGCAGGAACAGGGTCCAGCAAAAAGAACATCGAAGAAATTAAAAGAGTGGATCCTAGACAGAGGATGCTCAAGTCATATGACAGGAGACAAATAAATATTCACAGACATCCAGAAGATTAGAGGACATTCAGTTTCCTTTGGTGACAACTCAAAGGCTAGAGTAATCGGAAGAGGGTGCATCGAGCAAAATTGAATGTGCATCATCAATGTGGCCCTTGTCGACAGCCTCAACCACAATCTACTGAGCATTAATCAGCTAAGTGAAAATGGTTATATTGTTTCCTTCTTTAATACAGGTTGTGAGATTGCTGACAAGACCACTAGAGATGTAAATCTTAGAGGAATCAGAAAAGGAGGACACTATATTGTAGATTGGGAAAGTGGTCAGCAAGCTTCATGCTTCATCGTATTCAACAAAGAAGAAACCAACTGGTTATGACATAAGAGGCTGACGCACTTAAACTTTAAAAGTATCAATTATATACCCCGAACTAACATTATTATCGAACTGCCCAAAGAGACATTCAAGAAGGAAGGAGTTTGAAGAGCTGGCCAACAAGGGAAACAAGCTAATGCGTCCTTCAGATCCAATCTTAAAAAGACCACATCAAACAAAATCCTTGAGCTGGTGCACATGGATATATTTGGCCCTGTGACTCCACCTATTGTAGGTAACAAACATTATACATTAGTTTTTATTGATGACTATTCAAGGTACACGTTGGGTGAGATTGCTCAAAAGCAAAGATGAAGTGAAGATAGTTCTATCGGAGTTGATATTTTGTGTGCAAAATGAAAAAGAGCTCACGGTGAAAAGGATAAGTTCCGAAATTGTACAAAATTTTGTAACAAAGCAATAATGGATTTATGCGTCCACTGCAAGAACACCTCAGCAAAATGGCTTGGCAGAACGGAGGAACATGACTCTAAAGGAGGTTGTGCGAACAATGCTTGTCGATACAAATCTAGGACAGAGATATTGGGCAGAACCAGTAATGAATGCATGCTACACACAGAATTGGAATGGCTTAAATCTCCGCTTCAACAAGACTCCCTACGAAATTCATCATGGTCGTAAGCATTCCTTAGCTCATATTCGTGCTTTCGGTTCACCATGTTATATCCATAATAGTGGGAGTCAAAGTTGTGTACTTTCTCTCCCAAATTTGATGAAGGGGTGTTCCCAGGGTACGGACATCTTTATCACAAGGGTTATAGATTGCTTAAAGACCATAAAACTTGTGGAAATAACATGAAATATTATTTTTGATGAAGCTACTTTAGTGCACAGGACCATGAGGGACCTAAGAGATGTGATTCATGAAACCAATAATGTCAATGATCAATCGGGCTCGAATACTTCTGAAGCTGAACCGATTGCTCTGACTAGGTTGGTGAGTGAATATTCATCTACACTAGAGACCTCGGTTGATCAGCAAACAGCCGAGATGGCCGGTGATGCAACTAGTAATACTGAGGTCATCCTAAATCCTCTCAATGAGCTCACATGTCAAGGGGGAACTCAAGAAGGAGAAATCACTCAGCAAAACGAAGACGCTGCTGAGAATTCCCAAAATCACGAGAGGACTGCTGAACACTGCTGAAAAGGACCAGGAGCGGACTGCTGACGACGGGTGTATTACTCTAGCAAATACAAATCCAGTAGACGACTCATCAACAAACAACCATTCAGCAGACGACAACCTAGTAAGTGTAGCTGAAAGCTTGAACAACCTACAACTTGTTGATGTACCTATTTCTGAAAATCAAATTGGAGCATCCAGCAGCCAAATCATTCCAGTCTCGAAGCTGCAAAGACTAAAGTGGTTGCTGAGAGATCATCTTTCAGAAGCAATATTAGGAGATCTTGCCGATCCAATTCAAACCAGACACAACGCAATGTTAGCTTGATACATATCTCAGGAGGAGACGACCAAATTTGCCGACACATCCAAATCTGCCGATTGGATCAACGCGATGCAGGAAGAATTGTCAAAATTCACGCAAAATCATGAATGGGATCTCATAGATCGACCAACACCTCAATCGGTGATTAGAACAAAATGGGTATTCAAGAACAAGCGTGATGAAAATGGATTTGTTGGGGACATCAAAGCGAGGCTTGTAGCAAAAGTATATGCGCAGTGCGAAGGAATTAACTTCGACGAAACTTTTGGCTGGAAGCAATCAGGTTATTCCTTGCATATGCTGCTCACCATAGTTTCACTGTATTTCAGATAGACGTGAAGAGTGCGTTCTTAAATGGTAAACTAAAGGAGGAAGTGTACGTGGAGCAACCTCCAATATTTGAACATGGAAATAAGGTGTACAAGTTAAGGAAAGCTCTGTATGTTCTGAATCAAGCCCCAAGAGATTAGTACGAGACGCTATCACAATTTTTGCTAAAGAACGGATTCAGGAAGGCGAAGATCCATTGGTAATTCTTCTTGATCCAGGATGCTGAAGAAATACTGCTCGTCCAAATCTTAGTGGATGACATTATATTTGGATCTAAGAGTCTAACCTGGTGTGAAAAATTTTCTTAGCTTATGCAGACTAACTTTCAGATGAGCATGACGGGGAAGATGTCATACTTCTTAGGTCTAAAAGTTTAGCAATGCAGCAATGGGATCTTCATCCACCAAAAAAATAAAACAAAGGATCTCATCAGCAAATTATGTTCAGAGAAGAAAAAGACGTTACATATTCCCATGAGCACAGCATGTCCAATATGGATGGACGAAGAAGGCGAATTCGTGGATCAACAACATACAGGGGAATAATTGTTTCTTTACTACACCTAACAGCCAGTAGGCCAGAAATTTCGTATCCTTGTAGGCGTATGTGATAAATATCAAGCATTTTTTAAGAAATCGCACATGGAGTACGTACGAAGGATTGTCAAATATCTGAAAGGGACAGAGTCCTTAGGAATTTGGTATACAAGAACAGATGATCTTACACTCGTTGGATATTCAGAATCTGACTTTGGAGAATGCCAAATTGATCGGAAGAGTATGAGTGGGACGTGTCAATTCCTTGGATACAAGCTGATAAGCTAGTTCAGCAAGAAGCAACACTCTGTAACAATGTCCACAACAGAAGCTGAATATGTGGCTACTGCGAGTTATTGTACACAGGTGCTGTGGATCAAGCAACATCCTCGAGATTATGAAGTCAGCACCAAATGCGTCCTGATCAACTACAACAACAATAGTGCAGTGTGCATCATAAAGAATCCAGTGCATCATTCAAGGAGAAAGCACATTGATATCAAATAGCACTTCATCCGAGACCACATTGAAAAGAAGGATATTTCGATGGACTACATCAGAACAGAAGATATTTCTCAAACAAGGGTTCAAAATTTTTCTACCACAGTCAATTTCAAATCAGCTCAATCATCGTGCAACATAAGTGTCAAATCAATCCTATCATGCGGTATTCTACATTCATAGGCATCTAACCACAATCACAATCAATTCAAACTTAACCCTCAATCAGTTCTAATCTCACAATCTCACTCGGGTTATTTCAAAACTCAAAATTTTTCCCCACAAAATAGAATAAAACTTAATAAAAATTAAGGTGGAAAGCAGAATAAATATAAGATAGAAGTTCCATCTCTTGTCCACATCCCCCCAAACTTATTTCCAACTCGAAGAGTGGAATAAGTTTGAAAATCAGACAAAAGAGGGAACGATACCTGGTAGCTGATCTCAGACATCAACTTTTTATCCCCCCGGAGTCTTCGAACATCGCACGACGTAAAATAATTATTGTTGGCACTTCGCGTCGATCGACGCCGGATGGCATCGATCAATGTGAAGCCTTCTTGCGACCCTCTCCTCGGCCAGCTGCTTGGCGTCGATCGACGCCAGGCTACGTCGATCGACGTTGAGCTGTACTCCAATTATTTTTTTTTCTTTTTTTTTAAATTAAACTGCAAAATAACTGTTAGCGCAAAAATAATAGAAATTCGAAATAAAAACAAAAATTGAAAAGAAAGCATGTAAAAGGTTGGGTTACCTCTCAACAAGTGCTTGATTTAACGTCGCAGTTCGACGATACCTCAAATCACCGCCAGGGAGGTCGGGTCCAGACTCGCCGGCTTTTGGCATCCACCATGTAAACCTTCCGGTCTTTGACAATAGTGGTGAGTGCAGAAAAAGGTGGCGTAGTTGACACTTTCACCCTTTCGTTTCCTCTCTCCCACTCAATGGCAGCTGCTTCTTCCTCTTCAAATTCATCTCCTTCTTTAGTAATGGAGACCCTATTGCACTACGCTTTCTTCTTGCTCTTGTCGATCACAAAGGTGATCTTCTCGTCGTTTTCTAGGAGTGTGATCTCGCCGCCTCGATCGTCAATGAGAGCGGCGCTAGTGTCGAGAAACTCACGCCCCAAGATCATGGGCATGTTCTCGTCCTCCTTTATCTCATGCACCACAAAATCTACAGGAAAACTGAGATGGCCCACGTGAATGAGGACATCCTCAAGAATACCTTTCGGGCGGGACACAGACCGGTCCGCCATCTGCAGAGTGATCGTTGTGGGCCTCATCTCTCCGATTTTGAGACCCTTGTAGATGGAGTACGGCATCAGGTTGATACTGGCCCCAGTATCACATAGTACTCTCTCGAACGTGTGTCCCCCAATCTCAACCGGAATAAAGAAGCATCCAGGATTGCTTCTCTTGATGGGCACCTGCTTTTGAAGTAGCAGGCTGCACTGCTCGTAGATCTTCACCGTCTCGTTCTCCATGAATTGTTTCTTTCCACTCATTAATTTCTGGAGGTACTTCAAGTACCCCGGGATCTCCTTCAGTGCTTCGATCAGCGGGATGTTGATGCTGACCTTCTTCAGATTCTCCACAAATCTGGAGAACTTCTCGTCCTCTGTCTGCTTCGCGAACCGCTGTGGGAATGGCATAGGAGGGGGCTGATCTTCATACTGCTTTCGCATTGCGCTTGGAACAGGCTTCTGCGTCGATCGATGCCAGGTCCGTTGATCGACGTGGATTCATCACCTATATAATTTTGCTCCATTTCACCTCCAGAATTATTCACAGCCATCTCGAGACCCTTGTAGTTTGTCCCAGACCTCAGAGTAATAGCATTCACCGGCTTTCCTTTTGCGGGGTTCACCTCTGTCGTACTTGGCAAATGTCCCAGCTAATGCTGATTGCTGAGAGTAGTGGCAATTTGGCTCAGTTGGGTGTCCAACATCTGAAGATGTTTCGTCATCAGCTACATGTGGTTGGCCATCCCCTTCACCTCGGTTTCTACTTTCCTAAACCGGTTATCCGAGCTCTTAATGAATTTCTCGAGCGTCTCTTCCAGCAGAAATTTCTTTCTTTCCACAATCTCTCCTCCTGTACCTACATCAAAACCAGGCGGAGGGTGATCTGCAACAGAAGGGTTAGAATAAGAAAAACCAGGGTGAGATCGCCCATGCTTGTAATGATACCCTTGATTGCCTCGGTAGTTATTGTGATAACCACCGCCAATGTAGTTCACCTCCGTCCCGGCAGTTCCAGATGAACTGCTTGGACCCTGGTTGATGTAGTAGGCCTCCACCGGAACAATAGCCATGCTTGGCTCTACAACAGTTGCAATTTGTGTTGTGCCCAATTTTTCAATCTCCTCCCGGAGCTTTTTCACCTCAGCAACCATGTCAACTTCTGGCTTGGCTTCCACAGCTTTGACCGGAGTCTATCTCTCAGTTGGCCATTGGTGGCTATTCAGCGCCATGTCTGCCAGCATCCTCATGCTCTCTGCACCATTCTTCATCAATATCCCACCAGCAGATGCATCAACCAACTCTTTCTTGTGAGGATTCAAACCCTCATAGAAATGGCACACTTGCATCTCCAGATCGATGCCATGTCCAGGACAGAGTTGTAGAAGCTCTTTGTATCTCTTCCAGGCCTCGTAGAGTGACTCATCATACATCTGCTTGAAAGTAGTAATGGCATCTTTCCTCTTCTGCGGCAGGCGCGGTGGGAAGTAGTTGGTAAGGAACTCTGCTCGAAGCTCCTCCCATGTCCCGATTTTACTCTTATCCAGTCTAGCAAACCAAGATCGTGCCTCGTCTCTGAGTGAGAACGAGAACATTCTCATTCTGATTACATCTTAGGTTACTCCATTCTGCTTCACAGTGTTACACACCTCAATGAATTGGTTGAGGTGGGTATATGGATCTTCTACAGCTCTCCCCGCAAACTGATTTTGCTGCACCATCTGAATAAGGCCTATGTGTAGCTCAAAGTTGTTGGCATCGATGCCAACTCTGAATCCGGCCTCCGCTTGATGTGGAAGAAATCGATGCAAGATGGACCTTTGCGGAACTACAATCTGCCTGTTGTTAAACTCTACCAGTCTTGGAGCTTGCTCTGCCTGAGTAGCCTGGGCTGCTTGTAGTTGTGCTCTCAGCTGTTGTACTTCATTCACAAATTGCCTATGCTCCTCGGGTGTCATATTTTGCAGAGGTGCTTCAGGATTCTCAGCCATCTCTCGCTGTTTTACTTTTCCTTTCGTTTTGATTTTCCTGCAGGTTGCTTCAATTTCAGGTACAAAGGCCTCAAGTGTTTCTCCTTTGGCTCGCGTGTTCATGCACCTACGCAGAAAATAGGTAGATATCAGTTCGGCGTCGATCGACGTGGATTCCACATTGATCGATGCAAGAAAGTGGTTGGCATCAATCGATGCAGCAAGAATGATCGACGTCGATCGACGCGAACGTTCGCGTCGATCGACGTGGGGCGCAGACAAGGAAACTCACGCACGCACACGTACAGAAAAATAAAACTCAATCCAGCAAATCCTACAACGAACTAGTAACAAGATAAAATCTAACAATTCCCTAGCAACGACGCCAATTTGATCACTGTAAAATCTACAGATTAATTATAGCAACAATGGCAAATAAATTTATAAGAACCCTAAGGTTATCGAATCCAGGGAAATTGTATAACGAAACTATCCTATGTATTAATTATGATCTTAAGACTCATTGTTTGAATGAACAGAAAATCAGGGTTTTGATTTGGAAAATTCAAATGACAATACTTGAAAATTAAAGAGGTTTTGAAATCAAATTAAAGGAACATAGATTCTAGGGAAGAATTCTTATTATGGATAACATGTAGAACCAATTAGTGACTATCTCCGCTCGGTCTCAAGAACACCAAATTAGTCAATCTGATAAGCAAATCAGTTCAATCCCTAGAGTCTAATACATCTCATTGGATAATATAGAGTGTATCATGTATTCCTAATCTCACTACCAATATTCACCTCTTGGTCCTTCTATCAATAGCTAGACATCTAAATTAATCGTCACCTCTCGGTCCTTGAATTAAATTAGAATTATAAATAAACACAGGAATCATGAACCTAATTAATTAATCCTAACATGCATTCATAATAATATCAAACCCTAGAACCCGATAGGGTTTCTAGCCATTCATCGCAGATAGAAATCCAAAAGAAAACATATTAAATTGCATAAAAGTAAAGAACTTATAAGAAAATAAAAGGGTTTCATGTTTCCCAACTCTCAAAACTCTAAAAATTGAAAAATATGATGATGCATCTCCGAAAAAGTAAAATTTACTTAAGTATTTATAGGGGTGGATGTGTATCCTATCAAATCTAGGGCTAGAGGTATGAATAAATCTGATTTTCATCAAATTCCCATGCCAGCAGACTTGCGTTGATCGATGTGGATTGGCATCGATTGACGTGGCTCTCCCTTCGGCATCGATCGATGTGGATTGGCGTCGATCGACGTGGTCCTATCTCGCCCCTTCTGCGCGGTCTCACAGTTTTGGCCATAACTTCCTCTCCCGAACTTCGATTGACCCGATTCCAAATGCATTGGAGAGCTAACTCAAAGCTTCATCCATTGCCATGCACCAATAGCCCGAATTCCTCTTGTGGAAGAACTCTTCACTGCTACTCTTACACGTAACTGCTTTCGAAATGGTTTTCGCGTGAACTTAGGCGTAAAACCTGCAAAAACACCAAGACGCGCATAATACCACCTAATATAGACTCATGCATAGAATATATATATAAACTCAATAAAACTACATAAAATAGTAGAAAATAATATAGATAAGCGAGTAAAATTATGAGCTTATCAGAGCCTTACAAGGAAGAGCAATTCTGCCAACTTCTATTCCACTGACTACGGAAGAAATTGAAGCGGAAAGAACGAAAGCAGAACAGGATGCACTGTTCAAATAGTTTGAATAACCTGCAAGAGATCACATTGCTGGAATGCCCTATGCCACCCGTAGTGAAGAAAAAGCGCACGCAGAAGAGCCCTCAGCAGAGGAAGAGGAAGCCAACAAATGATGAAGAGAAAGCGAAGAAGAAAGGAAGAAATGATCACTTCCAAGGATCAACAATCCAAATCACTATTTTTGTAGTAGACACATCACTACCGATTCCATATGTTGCCAAGGTTGCCGACGAAGTGCCTGTCGAGTCAGCCTCTAAAGAAACGAAGTGAAAATTAGAGTTCTCTGGAGAGGAGGAGGAATGCAAGAAGAGGCAACAGGAGAAAACTTTGAAGAAGGCACGTGCGCAAAAGCACTTCGATAAAGCAATGCTGAAGATTACTCTCGAGCAAAGGAATGTTCGATTTGAGTAAGTCAAAACTTCTTTCGATGAGCGCAATGCCAAGATACAAGTCAAGATCAACCTACTCATATCACCAAGAAGGATATTGAGAAGGCACAAATTGCAAAAGGAGAAACTAAGGTCAGTGATGTCGAAGAAAGGATTTTGAATCCTGATGCCCTATCGGATGCTGAATTTGACAAGATGCAAAGGAAAGGGGCATTCAGGATTTTCAAGATGTGGTGCCAAGAAGACCCGGAGAATCGATGATGCAGCTTACTCCTGCGCAAGGGGAAAGGAGTTCTGCTACTCTGACTGTTCTGCACGTCACTGCGCAAGGGGGAAGTCATGTTGCTGATGTTAATATTGAAAAAGTTGTTCAACAGGCGCTATGTCAGGAGGTAGCAGTATTGTGAAAGTAACTGTGGAACAGACTGCTGTGCAAGGTGGAAGCAGTTCTGTTGTCGAGAAAATAATTATGGATAAACCACTAGTTGCTCAAGGAGGAAGCCAGGTTGTAACCATCCTAGTTGAAGGAGATTTTGTGTAGGATGATAGCCAAATCCTTGCCGAAAGAAAATGCAGCAAGGCAACAGAGAAGGAGACTGCTGATGTTTAGATGATAATCAATGAAGGTACAACAACTGCTGAGGAAATTGAACAGTCGGCTGGCCAGCAACCTGCATCAACAACTGAAAGGGACACTGCTGCAAAGGAAATTGCTTAGAAGGAAGCCATGGAGATTAAAGCCGATACCTTACTCGATGCTAAGACCCGAGCAAGACTGTAGGTCAACCTTAGTGCAAGCGTGAGAGCAGACAATAGCCGTGTCTACGAGCTCTAGGAGTGGATCCTGCTACTGCTCCAGAATGGATACTAGGAGCAGAAAATCAATTTCTGTTGCACAAGACCATTGAATTGTTGTGGCAGAGGCGTATTCCGATTCCCACCACTCCTGAAGTGTCAGGTATTTCATTCATTGACATCCTGAGTGATGAATCATAGGGAATGCAGAAGCTGCGCAGGGGGTCTTGATGCTTGCAGAAGGTAACTCTGTTTTCTGAATGGAGACGTTGAGAGTACCAATGGAAGGACAACCTAATAGGAGGTTTAAGGAAAAGAGGATTTCCAAATGGTGCCCTCCTGTCACTGTGAAGGATGAGAAGAATGATGACCTCATCTTATGGGCGAAAGAAATTTGTGTATTCATTGAAGCCCAAGTTGTTGATGAACTTGAGACCACATATGCCGCTGAATTCTTAGAAGAGTCTTCAGATCTTGAATGGTTGAAGATAGAGTTCCAGAGGTGGTGATTCTTCAACTATGCCCCTCATTAACTACATTATGAAGACCGAGCAATCATAATAGCACGGATGAGTCTGAGTTACTGGAGAAGTTAAGAAGAGTGGGCGGATGACTGGATGGATCAGACATCCAAGCTATAGTACTCTTAGAAGCAAGTAGCTGCCAGACTGCAGAAGATCAAGGCTCGTAGAGCAATCACAAGAGATCGCTCATTACTTGCATTTGAGTTCGCCATTGCCGACTCACCCCCGTTCACCCAGAAGTTTAAATCCCCAGCAATAAGAGGACAGATGACTGCAGCTGCAAAGTTACATGCCAGACTAGCAGAAGAGAAAGCCGCACAGAAGAAAGCAGAGGATCACCAGAAGATGATGAAGATTAAGGAGCAGATACTAAATACATTGGCTAATATCCCATCTCGGGTGGATAGTTTTAGCCCTCCGTATCCAAATGTTGATGAAGAAGATTGTGTTCAGGAAGATGAACCCGTCAAAGCAAAAGATGTTGATCCGACTGTTGTTCCATCTCAGGCACTGACAACCACTATCCCTACCACCTCCTATGAAATGGTGATATCGATTGAGACCCCGGTGATGACAATTGTGATGGATTTATATACTGAATGCATTATGATTGGTATATTATGTTCAAGGTTGATTGGTTAATATACTGGAAATCATAAATGATGTATGTTCATCTCCTGTCTGAATTAGCAAACATGTGTCGCAAACGCACTTATCCTCTTATCTCATCGATAGAGATATCATACAGTGTGTAGAAGATCACGGAAGATCGTATGGATCATTCGACCTAGCGAGATACAAATGATTATCACAGCTGAGACAGTACCAGGATAAAATGTCGGTGTAGGCTGCAGCATACGCAGTAATAAGCATCTTATCTTGGATGGCTTGGTATGCTGGTGTGGGGCATGCATTGATAAGGACCTAAGTTGAGATTGATTATTTTATCGAACATTAAAAGAATCTAGATCTTTATGGCTTGATGAGACCCTTAACCTAAATGAAGGTACAGAAGTATACAAAGATTGTGTATCACTTTGAGTTGCAGTGAAAGACTATAGTTGAGCTAGTATATCTATATCTTGGGTGATAGTAGTTTGTGTATGACTTTCAGGTACTGGAACTAGGTACCACATCCAGTATAGGATGGTGACATTCCCTGAGCAGCTCAAAAGGTTCGTTATGCTAAAATCCTGCAGGCTTATTAAGTTCAAGCATAAGTGAAATGGTTTGAGTGGATTGACTCAGGAATATAAGATGTTAATTAGTGAAATGGCTTATCAGAGCTTAAATTAATTAACGAACGTCTATCACCTTAAATGTGGGGATATACCGAGCCCATGCAACCCGTATCTCAAAATGTGGTAGCAAATATGTAGGACAATATTGATTCTGTGGTGGAATGAATCAATATTAATTAATTAATTATATTTTGGATTGAAAATGTGAATTAATTGATTGATAGGCCTTATTTGCTATTTGCATTTTGGTCCCTGGTCTGGCCCAAGACACTAAGGCCCAATAGAAGTCCAGATTTTCCGATATATAGGCCTCAGGCTCTCAGATCACAACACACCACTAGATCATAAGTTGCAACACAACAAACCAGGATTTGGGAGATGTGGGGATTGACTAGCTCTGAGAAAAAGGAGGAGGAAATTCTGCTTCTCGTCGAGAAAAGGAATCAGAAAGGAATCTTCACCAGATATTTGGATAGGAGTTGGGATACGGATCAGAAGATCAGATCAGGAGGATCATGTTCTTTTTTCTATCTCTCTTCCTTGATTTTCAAAATTAATATATATTAATTTCATAGAATTTATTCCTCAATTTGTTAGGAATAAATCTTGGTGCGCGGGAAAAGGATCGAGGATCAAATCTCGGCACGCTACGTTCTTTAGGTTTCTACAATCTAGGTATTCCGTAAAACCATCTTATGCATAAGTTATTAAGTGATTCAATTCACAAATCCCTTCAATTGGTATCAGAGCCAGGTTAATTAATTGGCTGTATCGGAAAAAATTATATTACCTATGATTTTGTATGATGATTATTATTGAATGATATGCATGAATGATTTTTGGATTGTATGTGTTTTTTTAATCCTCGTGGTTCTCAAGTTAATCCGCCCTTTTATGAGGATTCGTATTTCACCCACGAGATAAATTCGTGATTAGATTTAAATTCCTAATAGTATTATGATGCAATTCCATGTAAATTTCAATTTTTGATAAATCTGTAAAACGAAGAACACAAAGAACGAATGAAGAACACGAAGAACGTTCGCACGACGGAGTGCGCCGGTGCACAACAGAGCCGGCACAAAGGCTGTGCATGGTGGTCGTGCAGGTCGCAAGGATGACGGCAAGGTGGCGTAGCAGCCGGCGAGGGGCAGGGCGGCCATGTACGGCGGCGCACAGCGGCAGAACCCTAGGTTTCTCCAAGTGATGCCGCGTGCGCAAGGGCAGCATCCCGCGCACCCAAGCGCGGCTGTAGGAGCATCGGCCGGGCATCCCGACTGCGTGCACAGAAGTCGAGGTCAGTAGCGGCTGGCAACGGCGGCAAGACGAGCAAGAGCGCGTGCGCACGGTGGAGCCCTATGTTCCGTGCGTGCATTCACAGTGGTTCTCCTTTCCTCAGGCGGTCAACAACAGTGGTGCAACGGCTCGGGGCAGGGAAGGCGGGGGCTGGGGGCGGCCAGTGGCGGAGCTTGGCACAGGCAGCGGCGCTGCAAACTCTAGTGTTTACGCGCTGTGTTCGTAGGCTTTCGACCACATCTTATGTGAGTTTTTTCGGCAAGCTGGGCGTGTCCGACAGTAAGAGAAAAGGAGGCCGGCCTTGGGCGACGGCCGGCGCAGGCGAGGAGGATGATGGTCGGGGTGGCAGAATTGCGGGTTGCAGCCATGTAACGTGCATGCATGGCTGCTGAACAATTCCGGCAGGCCCGCGGCGGTGGCGGGTCTCCGTCGGCGTTGGTTCACTGGTGTTAGCCCGTCGGGCGAAGTTCTCGTGGGTTATCGGGCTTGCAATGTGTGCACGAGCCTGCGATCTGGTTAACTAGCCCAGTTGTCCAATTTTCTGATGTATCAAATCTGTGAGCGTGCATGTTTTTGGCCATTATACCCTCATATCATATGTTTTTGTTGTTCTTTTGTCGTGTTTTTTTTATTTTGAATGTTGTAGGACGTGTTTTGAGCATAATTCAGCACTTTTGGGAGAGTTTTGGAGGTAAATTGCCCGAGCCGAAGGTTAAATGGAAGTTGGATCGACCGAGCGGAGAAAAGGAGGGAAGAAATCTGATTTTAGAGGGATTTCTCGGCCGAGCCAATGGAATAGAGGCTTGGCTCGGCCGACCCTGCAGTGCTCGAGAAAGCTTGCACTTCAGAGGGTTCGCTCGGCTGAGCCAAGCCTGGCTCAGCCGAGCCATTATGGGATTTGCAGTTTCTGGCGGTTTTTCACTTAGCTCGGGCGAGCCAATTTCGGGACGGGCGATCCGAGGGCTGGGAGCTCGTCTATAAAAGGGGGATCTTCGCATTTAAAAAGAACTTTTGGTCAGATTTCAAATAACCATCACGAGAGTTCTCTCTAGATTCATCTCCAAACCATTCCCGCAACCACATTCAAGGAGCTTCAAGCCAAATTCTTCCAACTTGGTGAAGATCTAGGAAGGAAGGAAGGTAGATTGAGTCCAAGGAAGGCAATCAAGGAAGATCACTTTTTGACCTTGCAATTTTGTAATGGATTCTCTCATTTGTCTTATTGATTTATACTCAATTCAAGGTATGAAGAAATAAATTCATATGTGAGTGTTGTAGAATGGATATTGTGATGAGTTGATATCAAATTTGCTTGTTTACTTTCCTTTGAGGGATTAAATTGCACTTGAGCTTGTTCCTTACCTCTTAGGTGTAGGTAATAGCCAGATTTTGAGGTAGTTGATGTGAACGCTGCAGCCAACACGCAGGCGGAATCGTCGTGAAAAGTATATATTCTTACGATTTTAGTTCCAATCCCTGTGCAGGGCTAGGTCGTAGGGCGATAATTGACGGTCGATTGGGATTGATGTAGGGGTTAATAACATAGTTGTTTGCAATTCCTAGTGTCATGTACCGTTAGCTCACCGTAGCAAGGGGCTAGCGAATGAAGGGTCGATTTCTCAACCTCCTAGGGATTAAACTTTGTTTACAACATAGTTTGATTTAACTTGGTACAATATAAATTCAATCAACACTCACTATCTTCTTATTGTTGAACTTGAGACTTTAATCTACCTAAACAAGTTGCTCAATTGATTTGGTTTGAGAAGTTTAAATACACATGTTTGGTTATTCTTTTGTTACTCGTATGCTTGGTTTATATTCTATTTTGCCTAGTTGAACAATTACCAACGACTAATATTTGCCTAGCTATTGAACCTTCAAACAAGTAAATGGTTTTCACTTGAGCAAATCGAAAGAGCTCGGATTGATAATATTTAACGTGAAGATAGTGTTGCATTTCACCGTCGTCACATTTTTGGCGCCATTGTCGGGCAATTCTTTTAGTTTGTCTTGTTAAATTATTGATTTTTTGAAGAATTGTATGCTAGGTGTTTGAGGAAATGCTTGTGTGAATATTCTTACTAACATTTGTTTGCTAATTGTTCTAGTTTGTTTAGTTGAATTGTTTTGTTTTGTAATTGGATTTGTTGGAGCATGTAGGTGTTGTAGATAACAAGGTCCAAAGCACGGTTGTTCCAAGTGGAAGCTACAATGGAGAATCAAAGAGAGGTGAACGCGGAGAGAATTGATAACTTAGAAAGGCAATTGGCGGAGATGAAAGCTAAAGTGATGGAAAGACAAAGACCGCGGAAGCCTCTTCGAAATGTATTTGAGAAGATGTTTGAATCTAACTAACAATGGCCAGAAGAGAAAAGGGATTACCATCCGGTGAAGGATGAAAAGGAGTATGGAGAAAATGAGATGAGGAGGAGCCAATTGGATCAAATGCAAGAACAATTGAACTTGTTAAGGAGGCCACGTAGATATAGTGAGGTGGTGAAAGAAAGAATGTTTGAGAAGTATGAGGGGAAACTCGAAGAGACTCCAACACAAGAATCAACCGTTTCTAAGCCATGGAATGAAACGGATCAAAAAGAGAGAGTTTTAAAGGACACGGGACTAATTCCGAGGATAAGTGGCAATGTCATTAATGAAGACATGGGGGATAAGAGTGCAAGCATTGTGATGAAATCCAAGGAAAGTGTGAGTGATGATGAAGATCAAAAGGCAATGGAAGCTACGAAGATGAAGATAGATGAAGTCAAAGAAGATGAGATAGAAGTGGTGCAAGAGGAAAGACCACAAAAGAAGGGTGAGGAGTTATCTCGTGAAGATGAGGAGGACAAGGGCACAAACGAGTTGGTGCAATATGTAGATAGTATGAAGAAAGGTGATAATGAGATGCCTTCACCCGAAGAAATGCAGGAAGTTCCCATTTTTGCACAACTTATGGAAGAAGAGTGTAAGGAAAAGATTATAACGGGAGAAATACGTGGAGAGATGGTGTTTGTTTTTCCTTCCCGGTTAATAGACAAGGTTGAAAAGGTAGTGGTGCTAACAAACAACGTGAAAGAGGTTTATGAGTTGGTTGTTAAAGGAAAAGGATTGAGGAAATATAATCCCGATGGTGTATTTGAATGGTCATTGGTGATTGAGACATGGTTAGATGATGTGTTAGATAGTGTGCTTGTGTTGAGAAAATTCCGAATAGTAATGAGGGAAAGTTTGGTTGGAAGAAGCTTAGGAAGTAGATCAATCAACAAGTTGCTTCCAAGCAAAGTTTGATCGGTAGAGAAAGGTATACTAAAATTTCACAAGGTTTTTGACAATGGATGACATGGTAAGGTCGTCTAGCTACCGAGGTAAATGGAAGCGCTTGTTGGGAGGCAGCCCAACCAATTTTCTTTCTTTTGTTTAAATTGCTTTTAGTTGATTTGATTTTGAATAAATGTTTAGTTTGTTGGTTTTGTGTTTGTTAGGTGAAACTACAAGATCGAGAGGAGTGACGATGCACCGTCCACCGTTTTTGCAAACTTAGTCTCACTTGACTAAGTTTGGGGGGATGTGCTGGTAGCCGGTGCCTTGGTTCATTCTTCCCCTCTCTACTCCTGTCTTATCTTGTATTAGTTTAGTTTAGTTTGTTTGAATAATGATTCTATTTTTGATTGGGTTGTATAATGATTGATCTACCTTCACTTTGGATTTGAATGTAGATGTTATTTGGATGTTTAAATTTTAATTGAATGGGTATGTTGATGGATTATTAGCGAGCTTGCATGAGATTTAATTCTTTCTATTTGGTTTGGTTTGTGGATATGTTGCATGGTTTGGTTTGAATGGTGGAGCTAGTGGATATTGCTTTATTTTTTGTTGATGATTGGTTTGTGGAAAGTTGGTGGAAATGGGAACTTAATTGGCTTGTTTATGCTCAATAGTTTGGTGGTGTTTGTGTTGATTTGTAGTAGGTACAAATAAGGCAAGAAGAGCGGTTTGATCGTGTGTGCCAATGGGTAACACTTTCTATCGCTCCTTCTACCAGTTAGATTCATTACAATTGTTTTATGGCATGTAGATAGTTGTTAGGATGTTGTGTGCTTGTTTGTGTGTGTGTGATGAACCCTAACGAGAGCTTGAGGTTTGAATCATGATTTTCTTAGTGAGCTTGATATTTACTTTGACCAATGATAGAGCGGAATCTAGTTGTCAAGGCATGCTTTAGTTGAACTTTTGAATTGCAGAGTTTTGTGTGTGGTTAATGCATAGGACTTGACAAAAAGCTGTGAGATTTGAGCCATGATATTGTCATATCTTTATCGATTGTGAGTGGCAAGATTGAGAGCACAAGATCTAGAACTTGCACTTATTCTCTATCTATTTGGCATGAGTTTGGTAACTAAAAATTGATATTAGGTCATCGATTCTTAGTCCTACCTTTCACTCCGGGAGTATAAGCTGGTTGCTATCATAATTTTTCCTTTCATATCTTTGACCCCCGTGATTGTGCTTTAATGGAGGATTTCCTTTGAACTATTAGGACAAATTTTGGGGGGAAAGAGTGTATGAGGGTAAATACGGTGATGAGAGTTGTGTTGGGAATTGATTGGAATTGATTGGATTTGTATTGATGGGAAATGTTGAGGCATGGAAGCTATGAAATAAAGGATTGATGTGAATCCTAATAAAATTGATGCACCAACAAAAATTTTGGGTGCTTGAGAAAAAGAAAAAAAAAAGAGAGAAAGAGAAAAGAAAGAAAAGCACCATGAAATGAATGAATGATGGTGATGGGAAAAATATGAAAAATAAGAGAAAGAGGAAGAAAGAAAAGTTGTGAATGAAAAAGCCTCGGGTTTGAAGTGGATTGAAGAGAATAAGTTTGGGGGTTTTGGGAAATTGAGAAGTTTAGTCACTTTGGTCCAAAACCACCTACCCATTAGTAAGCCACGTTATAACCAAAAACAAAGAACTTTTTGATTTTAGGAGCCAACTCGTTGTAGTATAGTGGTGAGAATAGTTTCAAGCCTATGAAAATTGTGCTCGTTATCTTGTGAATGAGTGATGCTCATCTTCCCTAAACACGTAAGGGAGTGTTTTTATTTCTTTATCCAAAAGTTGATGAGTGGATCCAGTCGTTAGCATTAACCGTGTCACAAAGTTAGGTGATAATCTCGATTGATTAGGGCATGCCAAGATAATTAAGATGAGCTGTGAGGTTGTTTCATGAGGTTTATGGATTGCTTTACTTTGTTTTGATTGAGGACAATCAAAGGTTCAAGTTTGGGGGGATTATGATATGTGTGTAAAATGACCTATATTTCGATTTGTAAGCGTGCATGTTTGTGGCCATTTTACCCTCATATCATATGTTTTTGTTGTTCTTTTGTTGTGTTTTCGTGTTTTTGTGTTTTGAATGTTGTAGGATGTGTTTTGAGCATAAATTAGTACTTTTGGGTGAGTTTTGGAGGTAAATCACCCGAGCCGAAGGTTAAAAGGAAGTTGGATCGACCGAGCGGAGCGAAGGAGGGAAGAAACCTGATTTCAGAAGGATTTCTCGGTCGAGCCAAGGCAGGCTCGACCGAGCCATTAGAACAGAGGCTTGGCTCGGCCGACCCTGCAGTGCTCGACCGAGCCTGCACTTCAGAGGGTCCGCTCTTGGCTCGGCCGAGCCATTACGAGATTTGAGGTTTCTGGCAGTTTTTCACTTAGCTCGGGCGAGCCAATTTCGGCCCGGGCGATCCGAGGGCTGGGAGCTCGTCTATAAAAGGGGGATCTTAGCATTTAAAAATAACTTTTGGTCAGATTTCAAATATCTGTCACGAGAGTTCTCTCTAGATTCATATCCAAACCACTCCCCCATCCACATTCAAGGAGATTCATGCCAAATTCTTTCAACTTGGTGAAAATCTAGGAAGGAAGGAATGTAGATTGAGTCCAAGGAAGGTAATCAAGGAAGATCACATTTTGACCTTGCAATTTTGTAATGGATTCTCTCATTTCTCTTATTGATTTGTACTCAATTCAAGGTATGCAGAACTACATTCATATGTGAGTGTTGTAGAATGGATATTGTGATGAGTTGATATCAAATTTGCTTGTTTACTTTTCTTTGAGGGATTGAATTGCACTTGAGCTTGTTCCTTACCTCTTTGGTGTGGGTAATAGCCAGCTTTTGAGGTAGTTGATGTGAACGCTGCAGCCAACACGCGGGCGGAATCATCTAGAAAAGTGTATATTCTTACGATTTTACTTCCAATCCCTGTGCGGGCTAGGTCGTAGGGCGATAATTGACGGTCGAATGGGAGTGATCTAGGGGTTAATAACGTAGCTGTTTGCAATTCCTAGTGTTATCTACCGTTAGCTCACCGTAGCAAGGGGCTAGCAAATGAAGGATCGATTTCTCAACCTCCTAGGAATTAAACTTGGTTTACAACATAGTTTGATTTAACTTGGAACAATAGAAATTCAATAAACACTCTCTATCTTCCTATTGTTGAACTTGGGACTTTAATCTACCTAAACAATTTACTCAATTGATTTGGTTTGAGAAGTTTAGGTACACATGTTTGGTTATTGCTTTGTTACTTGTATGCCTCGTTTATATTCTATTTTGCCTAGTTAAACAATTACCAACGTCTAATATTTGCCTAGCTATTGAACCTTCAAACAAGTAAATGGTTTTCACTTGAGCGAATCGAAAGAGCTCGGATAGATAAAATTTGACGTGAAAATAGTGTTGCATTTCATCGTCGTCAAACCTTATGAAATTAAATTACTAAGCTTATTTATGTAATAAGACCTCCACAAAGCGATCCTTTATTGGGAGTGGGTAATTTATTAGGTAAACGTCCACATGTGTAGCTTACTTAATTTATTATTTGTAAGTTCTAATAGATAGGATTTCTTAAAACAATCATTTAGTTCATGTGAGAAGTGGGAGCTCGTGCGTAAACATCTAAATGTGTAGCTTGCGTGTGGAGATTTCATAAGTTCTCTAGGGATTGGTATTGGGAATTGTTCACGAATTCCTCCCTTAGGATCGAATTGTAAAATTTTGTTGAATCAAAGCCTTAGTAGATTGGTCGATCATTGCTGAAGTCTAGCATAGTCTAGCAACTCTTGTGTAATGTCCTGTTTAGGAAAAATATCGAGTTGTAATAGATTAGGAAGTGCTTGAGAAGATTGATGAAGGATTCAGCAAAAGGAACGAAGAAAATCAATTTCAAGCAACTTCGGGATGCTAGAAGAGTTCTCAGTAGATGGCAGCTGCTAGAGAAAATAACATACGAGAATGACTGCTGAAGATGTTAGTGGTCAAGTGCTAAGAAGATTGATTGCTAAGGCGTTAGCAATCATATGCTAAGGGAAGAGGCTGCTAGGAGTCATACTCAGCAGTCAGAAGCAAAAGGTAGTTGAATGCAAAAAGAGATAGCATTTGTTAGTATTAAAGCTGATTGTTAAGTAATAGCAATCAGCAGTCAAGACTTAAGTGCTGAAATACGCATCTGCTGAAGGAGTCAGCAGACCGTGGAGCGGATTGCTAGAAGAGCGTATCAATCTAAAGGTTTAGCAGATCATTCCAGAATTCTCCAAGAATACTAAGCAAAGAAGATATCTAGCAACGATTGCTAATACTACCGTTATGATAAAAGTACAAGCAGTGGACAAAAGCTTTCCTGAAGTAGGTCGGAAAGTACTGTACGACGCCGGAAAGGACGGATAAAGTCGAAGCTCTTTTGGACGAAGAAGCCATTGTGTCTAATGGGTATGGAGATTCAAAGTTTTAGTCTCCAGGTATAAAAGTCGAAGTCTAAACAAGAGAGATGACTACTGCTTGACTACTGCTTAACCACTGCTTCCATTACTCATGAACTAAGGAACCTCAACAACATCTGAAAAGGCATTTACTTTGAGATTCCTTTGACAAAGCGAAAAGTGAGAAAGTAGTCAGTTGAGAGCACAAGACTTAAAGCATTCAAAGCTCTCAACAACCGTAGTGTGCCCCACTTGAAGATCTGACACTACATTGAAGAGATTCCTTGACTTAGTTCAAGAATCCAATCATTGGGATACCTTCCATCCTAGGAAGCATCCAGCAATCATATCTCTGAAAAAGAGATTGACTCCGACGGGCTATTGCCAAAATTAGACAAGTTCGGAGAGAACTATAAAACCTCCATAGTAGCAAAGGACAAGTTTTACGAAGGTGCCGCCCTTGACTTGGCCGTAGCTGCAGACTGGAAAGAGTGAAGTAACGGAGGATAGTTTTGTAGTGGCCGGCTCGAAAGTTCACCGCCTGCTACAAGTGTAAGGCAAATCCTTGTATTTCACATATCTTTTTAGTGAATTCTCAGCGATACGGCTGAGGAGTGGACGTAGATCTGTTAGATCGAACCACGATAAATCTTAGGTGTTTATTACTGTTTTATTACTTACTATTAGTGTGTTGTGATTTGAAACCTAGCAACGACAGTAGCTAGAGCATATACCAGAAAGAAACCCTAAGTACGACTTCGAGCTAAACATTTTTTAACAAGAACATAAGTGCTAGATAATTTTTAATCTTCTACTGCATTCGTGTATGTTTGTTGTTTGATATACACCACGATGACTCTGATCTGGGACCAACAAGTGGTATCAGAGCGGTAGGTCGAACGACCGACTGCTTCTGAGTTTCTTTAAGACAAGATCTGAGTTCTTTCCTTGCACTAGTATTTTGTTCTTTTGTTGATCTAGCTCAGGAACTCTAAGCTTGTCAAGATGAATCATACCTTGCCAAAGTATACCAAGGAGAAGTTTAATTCATTGCAGAAGATGGCCACTATCCAGCTCCAGTGCTTACATCCAGAGATGATGGATGTTCTAACCAAAGGTCCCATAATGATTATGAAGGTCAACCCCTTCATCGGCCCAGTCGTTGAAGGTCAACCCAAACCTCCGCAGATGATCGTGAAGAAGTTTGATGAATATACGGTGGTGGATAAGAAAAGAGCTCAGTTGGAGCACTTAGCAAAGAAGCTGATCGTTGATTCTTTGCCGCCGTTAATGGCAGACAAAGCCTTAGACTTTGATACAGCCAAGCAAATGTGGGATTATGTTTGCGAATCTTCCCACGAGACCGACCAGATGAAGCGCAACAAGCTCCAGGTAGTTGTTGATAAGTATGAATCTTTCTCTATGCATGCAGGAGAAACTATCCAAGCTATGGAAGAAAGATTCAACACCATTGTCGGAGAGCTTCAGAATCTGGGCAAGACATATGATAATGGAGAGATGAATAACAAGATCATCTCAAAGCTCTTTCCACAGGAGGATTGGTTCGTGAAGATGATGAGCCTGAGCGAGAAAGACCTTAGCCAAATGTCCACATTTGAGGTATTTGCTCAACTCAAAACTCACGAATTTATTATACAGCAATCAAAGAAGAACTAAGCTGCTGCTGCGAAAACTTCGCCATCAAATGTTGTATCCCCGGAGGATCTAGCATTTTTTGTGAAGAGAGATGCTAGAAAATGGAAGACAAAGAAGCCCTTCCGTACTCATGAGAGATCAGCTCCCGCTTCTCCAGCAAAAGAGGTAGTCCCATCCTCTAGCTCGCAACCTGAAGATTTGAAGATAAGTGAGCTCGAAGAGCAAATGCGACCAGCAGGTGACAAAACTGCTGACAAGGCCGATGATGCTAATGATCATTTGGAGGTTTTGGGATCGCTTGATGAAGAAGATGAAGAAATCCCAGATCTAGCAGGAGACGCCAAAGGAGGTTTAGGCATTGCTGAAGACGTTGCCGAAGAAGATGCTGAGCATTTGGAAGCTGAAGTTCCCGCTGCTGAGAATCCAGATGTTGAGGATTCGGTTGCTGAGATTCCTATTGCTGAGATGCCGGATGCTGATGTACCAGATGCTGAACCCCAGGCGATTGCTGAGGAGGATGTTCTAGCAGAGAACAATTCAGCAGGTGAAGCTAGCAATGCGACCCCAGCAACCAGCAATCCCAGACCGAGATGGCTAAGAGATCACCCCCTAGATGCTGTGATCAATGATGTCAATGATCCAGTCAGGACGAGACAAGGAAATGCTATGTTGGCATGTTATATTTCCCATGAAGAGCCATCCAAGATTGAAGAAGCTCTACAATCTCCAGATTCGGTGAATGAAATGCAAGAAGAGCTTGTTGAATTCACGCGCAATCATGTTTGGGATTTGGTGGATAGACCCGAACATCAAAGCGTCATTGGGACAAAATGGGTTTTCAAGAACAAGAAAGATGAGTCAGGCCATGTTGTCCGAAATAAAGCTCGTCTAGTAGCAAAGGGCTATAGACAATGCGAAGGAATTGAATACGATGAGACGTTTGCTCCGGTCGCCCGATTGGAAGCAATAAGATTGTTCCTTGCATATGCTGCACATCATGAGTTCTTTGTGATTCAAATGGACGTGAAGAGTGCCTTTCTGAATGGTGAGCTCAAGGAAGAGGTCTATGTTGAGGAATCACCAGGCTTCGAACAAGGAAATCAATTTTACAGGCTAAGGAAAACCTTATATGGTTTAAGCAAGCACCGAGGGCATGGTATGGAACATTGTCAAAGTTCTTGCTAGACATTGGTTTCAAGAAAGGGAAAATAGATCAGACTCTCTTCCGCATCAAGGATGAAGGAAGTATCTTACTTGTGCAGATATATGTCGACGACATTACGTTTGGCTCTAAGAATCAAAGCTTATGTGATAAGTTTTCAAAGCTGATGCAAAGTAACTTCCAAATGAGTATGATGGGAAAGATGTCCTACTTTCTCGAATTTCATGTCCAACAATCAAGTGATGGAATCTTCATTCACTACATGAAGTACACTCGAGATCTGATTGCTAAGTATTGTCTTGAGAAGACAAAAATCTTAAGGATTCCAATAAGCACAAGCTGCCAGATAAGCCTCGATGAAGGAGAAGAACCTATGAATCCTACATTATATAGAGGTATCATCGGATCTCGGCTTTACTTAACAGCTAGCAGACCAAATATTTCTTATTTTGTCGGTGTATGCGTGAGATATTAAGAAAATCTGAAGAAGTCACATTTCGATGTTGCTAAAAGGATTATCCGATACCTCAAGTGTACCGAGGGTCTAGGAATTTGGTACCCAAGGTCTGATGGGCTAGCACTCAGTGGATATTCCGATTCAGACTTTGGAGGGTGCAAGATTGATCAGAAGAGCACCAGCGGGACGTGTCAATTCCTTGGACATAAGCTGATCAGTTGGTTTAGCAAGAAACGGCACTCTGTGGCTACGTCTACAACCGAAGCAGAATATGTAGCAGCGGCAAGTTGTTGTGCGCAAATCTTGTGGCTTCGGCAGAAATTGCAAAATTATGACATTCCTTCTGAATGTGTGGCAATCTAGTGAGACAACAATAGTGCAAAGTGCATAATGAAGAACCCCGTTCATCATTCAACAACGAAGCATATTGATATCCGACATCACTTCATTAGAGATCATCAAGAGAAGAAGGATATTAATGTTCAATACATATGCACTGAAGATCAGCTAGCAGATATCTTCATGAAGCTGTTTGCTGAGGCCCGATTCAAAGAGTTATGTCTAAAGTTAGGCCTCATGGAGCTAGAAGATACTGTGGATGAATGAGTTTTTATTCTCATTCTTTCTGGATTTCTTGGATTTTCGGACATGAAGGAGATAAACGTATCCAAGCTTACATTTTTGAAATGCTAAAGTTTTGTTGCTGAGCCGAGGAATGCAGAGTCCAAGCTCTCAGCGGTTCCTAAGGATTATACTAATAAGTGGTTCAGACGGTTGCTAGAGGTTGAATGCTGAGTCCGAACTCTTAGCATTTCATCGGAATGTTATGCTATAATTCTCTAGCAAGTGGTGCAGACGGTTGCTAAGAAATGTTTGCTGAGTCCAAGCTCTCCGCAGGTCATATGTTTGCTAAGGATTTCCAATGCTAGCAGATTGCTGAGTCCAAGCTCTCAGCTGTCTCCGGAAGTCAAAGCCGGATGTTTTGAATTTGAGATGATGTGTCCGATACGGTGTATTAAATGCTTGCAACTGGCTGCGTCAAACCAGGAGGCAGCACGTCATCCGCACTCAAGTTCATAGGGGCGTGGGCTACCATACGAACCGTCTCCGCTACGCTAAACCGTCGATTAAATTTGAAAAGGTGTTTCCCCAGCTGTTGGATCATTACTCAAAAGGTACAAACATCTCACTTTGTTCAACATTCAAACCTTCTGCACTCTGAGTATCAGAATCCCTAGAATTTCTAAGTCTTCCAAACACTCCCAACTTAGAAAATCCTTCAATATGTCTTCTAATCCTGAATCTCCTCAACAATCTGAATCCCATACTCACACTGACATATCCGGTTCCTCTACGGAATCTGGAATCCCCATCCATTCCCTTACCCAAGATGTCACCCTACACGAGCGGTGGGCACCAGAATATACAGGGATTGTCAAGAAAGAAGACGTAGAAGATGACACCCCATATGGTCAACTGGTGACTCTAGCCAGGAACAAGGAACAGTCAGGCTTATCCAACAATCAGAGGAGGGCGGCGCAAATTATGAAGGACCGCATCTTTTACACTCCTCTCGCTGCACTTTAATTTCCAGAATGGATAATGGAAGCCCTAGCGAAGGCAGGGGTCCTTCGCTACCTGTCAGTAGAACCATTGTGGATCCATCCAAACATGGTTGCCAAATTCTACACGCGAACAGTCGTAGATGATGTCAACCAAAAGTCCTTCAAGACTTTGGTTTTTGGCACGATTTTGGAGGTGAACGTTGATATTCCTGCTGCTAAGTTTGAGCTACCCAACAAAGGCATGCGTATTGCTACATACAAGGTCAATGACCTAGATGAAATGGAGAAGAGTTGGAAAGCCTGGAAGAAACTCGAATTGGTGAAAGATCAGAAGGGAAAGTCGATCACCTTCAAGGTTGCTACTCCAATTAACCAATTCAAGGATGAGTACAAGACTCTTGTTGAGCTGGTCATCAAGATGTTCCAGTGTGATGTTGGTTCATACTCTGAACTGTCTGCGAAGAAGTATGCAGTAATGATGGCGTTGGTGGATAAAGTGGAAGGCAATTGGGCATAATTCTTTTATGGGCGCTGAATGGAGCACGCCAAGAAGAATCTGAAGATCAAGGAGGAAGGAGTATTCACTTCCAATGTGAATTTTGGTCTAAATATTTGCCAAGAAGCAAGCTGAGCAACCTGCTCAAGCCTTGGGTCATCTTGCGATTGCTACACCCAAGAGGAAGCGCACAGATGTGGCTTCACCAGAAAAGAAGAGGACAAGGCGGAGGTTGGTGAAGAACTCCGAGAAATAAGCAGCAGAGAAAGAGGCTGCTGAGAAGCAAGCACAGGATGCTCCTCTCTCTTCTAAACCTTTTGAAGAGAGATTACGAGCTGTAAGGAAGTCGAACTTGAAAAGGAAGGCCGAGAAGAAGGAGCAAGAGAAAAGGAGGCATAAGAAGGAGATGGAACAAATGACTTTTGAAGCACGAGAACGGAATTTTGAACAGGTTAAGCGGACTGCTGATGAGCGTGCTGCTAAGAAGGTTGATGATCAGCAAGCAGCCAAGGAAGCTGCTGCATTGGTGGCAAGAGCTGCTGAAGACGCCAGGAAGCTAGCAGCTGCTGCTACTAAGAAAGGGAAGGAAAAGGTGGTTCTGAATGTTCCCATCCCCACTCCTGTAGTAGAAGAAGAAATAGTGATTAAGCAGGAAGCCATGATCGATCAAGACTTCGAGAGGTTAATGGAGACCGGAGCTTTTGATGCTCAAGACCGACCTCAAGGAGGAGTGCTGATAAAGGTGCCTGCTGTTGAGCAAGGAGAAGACATCAGTGATGAGGAGGTTGTATTCAATGAAGCTTCAGGCTCGAGACGGAATGCTCAACCCGATGCTAGCACATCTACTAGAGCTGAAGAGGCGAATGTTGAGGCAAGGCCTAGCATAGAGGTTCCTGCTGAGGCGAGGCCTAGCACGGAGATACCTGCTGAGGCGAGGCCAAGCACTGATACGCCGGCTGAAGCAAGGAATGAAGAGTTCATTGAACAAGATCAAGCGTTCTTAGCCTCATGCTTTTCTGACTCCGATTCCGATGGAGAATCTGAGGATGTCTATGATGCTCATTTTCTAAGGAAGGTCCCCACCGACAACAACGAGCTGCTCCGCGTACCTTTTAAAGGTTTTCCAGGGCGCCGATTCAACTTGCGAATGATAGCTCAGTGGTGCGCACCTGTCTTCCTAGAGGAGAAGGTAAACTCTAATCAACTTTCCAAGCTCTCTAAGATAGATGAGTTCGTGTTGGAAGAAGTTGAAAGAGACATAGCCAACGTCTTCTATGTTGAGCTTGATGAGAGCACACCGGAAGGCAAGTTATTGAGCGAGGAGCTGCTGAGACGGAAAAAGTTTCATAATATGATGCACCAGCTCTGCTTCGAGGAGAGGATGCTGGTGATCACCATGAAAGGTTTGAACTTTTGGAGACAAGAAGAAAAGTGGGAAAATGATATAATAGACAAAGTAGCAGGGTCTAAACAATTTTCTAATACACAAGTGATAGCGATGTTGCAAGCTATTCGTGCTCACAGGCTGTTCAACACTTCCAACTCTTTGCCAAAGTCTATATTAGCTCTGGATGGCTACTCTGATGGTAGGATTGAGCTATCAAAGCGCCAAGCACGAGCAGCTACTGAATATCATAGGAGGCAAGCATAATATGTAGCCATAAAGAAGGAAAGGCTAATGTTTAGGATGGCTGTTATTGCTGCTGAGCGTGAGGAAGCAGAATTGAGTGCTAAGGATAAAAGGCATGTCCTGTTTCTGGAACCTGACATTCTTGATGTAATCCAAGAGGCTCAAGCAGAGGAGGCCAAAGTTGCTGAGTCTGTTCAGATTATGGAGGCCGTAGAGCGCATAATAGCTGAGGAGGCTCGCTACTTGGATACTCAAACGAAAATTGCTCAAGCCAAGAGTGCAGCCATGTTCTTATTTGCCGAAGAAGCTCGATACTCCGATGCTCAAGGAGAGATCATCCAAGCCATGGTCTCAGCATAGCGCTTAGTTGAGGAGGAAGCTCTCTACTTCACTGCTCATGGTAATGGAGATGTTGTGATGGATGAAGATGCCACTGCTGAGAGTCGAGAACTGGTGATAGCTACGATTTCTTCATTCGATGCTACTCCAGTAAGTTCTCACCACTTTCACTCCTTCGTGAATTCTGCTGTTCAATTTGTAGTGCAAAATGCCCTATATACCATAAATGAACGAGTGGCGGAGGAGGAGGCTCGAATAAGGAGGAAAATTGAAGAAGTGAGGAGTGAAGTATCCGAGGTTCGAGCAGAAGTTGCTGAGGTTAGAGAAGATGTTTCTGAGGTAAAGTCCAATTTTGATGTAATGAAACATGTAGTTTCTGAGTCCCAGCAGCAGATGGTGCAGACTGTAAGCTCATTTTCCTCCACCTTTTTGGCTGCTCCCAAAGACGGGGAAGAAAGGAGGCTTGCTGAATTAGAGTAGAGGAAGAGAGAAGAAGAAGCACTTGCTGCGGCTGCGGAAGAGCGCAGACATGCTTTGGAAGATCTGTAGAAGAAAGAGATGGATCTTAAGATCAAGATGCTAGAGATGGAGAATGAGAAGATTGCTAAAAAGCTCGAAAGAGAAGTTAAGGAGAGGGAAGCTAGCAAGGCCTACATTGAGAAGTTCATGTAGATGACAATTAATAAATTTGATGAGTATGACAAAGGGAAGAAGCCTGCTCCTGATTCTTAAATTTCTTATTTTAGCAAACCTTCTGTAACACTTCTTTTTAACATTTCTTTTTTATCTTTTCTAGTTTCATTATACTTGTAACGATCACTCATATGAATGAAACTTGATCAGACTTAGACAATTTCTCATTGTCCACTTTTGATTTTTCGTGCGTGTCTTAGTTGATATACACTATCTGTGTATTCAACAAAAATGCATGTGGATGCTGAGATTATTTGTCTTTGGATTGATTTGGGAATGCTTACTAATTTAATTGGGTGCTAGAATTCCTAGCATATTCCTTCCAGCATTTACTTATGTTTTAATAGAGAAATAATTCCCAGCACTTTGTGAGGGGGACTTTTATTAAAATCAATCCTGCTAGAACAAAGTTGGTTAAATTTTGAGATAGTCTGCCAGAGTTGAATGCTTGTAAACTCTGATATTTTTCCTCTTAGATTCAGCAAGTGATAGTAAGCTTTGATCGCACCAAAAAGGGGGAAATTGTTGGGAATTATTCACGAATTCCTCCCTTAGGATCGAATTGTAAAAGGTTTTCTTGAATCAAAGCTTTAGTAGATTGGTCGATCATTGCTGAAGTCTAGCATAGGCTAGCAACTCTTGTGTAATGTCCTGTTTAGGAAAAATATCGAGTTGTAATAGATTAGGAAGTGCTTGAGAAGATTGTTGAAGGATTCAACAAATGGAACAAAGAAAATCAATTTCAAGCAACTTCGGGATGCTAGAAGAGTTCTCAGTAGATGGCAGCTGCTAGAGAAAATAGCAGACGAGAATGACTGCTAGAGATGTTAGTGGTCAAGTGCTAAGAAGATTGATTGCTAAGGCGTTAGCAATCATATGGTAATGAAGAGGCTGCTAAGAGTCTTACTCAGCAGTCAGAAGCAAAAGGTAGCAGAATGCAAAAAGAGATAGCATTTGCTAGCATTCAAGCAGATTGTTAAGTAAAAGCAATCAGCAGTCAAGACTTATGTGCTGAAATACGCATCTACTGAAGGAGTCAGCAGATCGGGGAGCAGATTGTTAGAAGAGCGTAGCAATCAAAAGGTTTAGCAGATCGTTCCAGCATTCTCCGAGAATGCTAAGCAAAGAAGATATCTAGCAACGATCGCTAATACTACCGTTCTGACAAAAGTACAAGCAAAGGACAAAAGCTTTCCCGAAGTAGGTCGGAAAGTACTGTACGATGCCGGAAAGGACGGATAAAGTTGAAGCTCTTTTGGACGAAGAAGCCGTTTTGTCTAATAGGTATGGAGATTCAAAGTTTGAATCTCCAGGTATAAAGGTCGAAATCTAAACAAGAGAAACGACTACTGCTTGACTACTGCTTAACCACTGGTTCCATTATTCATGAACTAAGGAACCTCAACCACATCTAAAAAGGCATTTACAGTGAGATTCCTTCGACAAAGCGAAAAGTGAGAAAGTAGTCAGTTGAGAGCACGAAACTTAAAGCATTAAAAGCTCTTAACAACCATAGTGTCCCCCACTTGAAGATCTGACACTACATTGAAGAGATTCCTTTACTTAGTTCAAGAATCCAATCATTAGGATACCTTCCATCCTAGGAAGCATCTAGCAGTCACATCTCTGAAAAGAGATTGACTCCCACAGGCTATTGCCAAAACCAGACAAGTTCGGAGAGAACTATAGAACCTCCATAGCAGCGAAGGACAAGTTTTACGAAGGTGTCGCCCTTGACTTGGCCGTAGCTGCGGACTGGAAAGAGTGAAGTAACGGAGGATAGCTTTGTAGTGGCCAGCTCAAAAGTTCACCGCCTGCAACAACTGTTCGGCAAATCCTTGTATTTCACATATCTTTTAAGTGAATTCTTAGCAATACGGCTGAGGAGTGGACGTAGATCTGTTAGATCGAAGCACTATAAATCTTGGGTGTTTATTACTGTTTTATTACTTACTGTTTGTGTATTGTGATTTGAAACCTAGCAACGACAGTTGCTAGAGATATACCTGTAAGATACCCTAAGTACGACTTCGAGCTAAACAATTTTTAACAAGAACATAAGTGCAAGATAATGTTTAATCTTTCACTACATTCGTGTGTGTTTGTTGTTTGATATACACCACGACGACTCTGATATGGGACCAACTATTGGATTATATGAGTCAGCCTTATTATAAGAGATCAGGTGTGTTCTAGTAGATCCTTATATGGGAGGGTGTGAATTAGTGGTATGCTAGCTTTGATATTGTTCAAAGTATAACTCATTTGTGATGTCCCTGCACGGTAGGATAATTTGGTCTTAAGTTAGTCTCCAATTATTAATTCCATTTGTCTAAGGAACCCTGTCATGGATTGGAATTAAAGGACTTGAATTGAAAGATGTAGTCTTGTTAACTGATTAGTTGTAAACGTCGACATGTGTGGCTTGCAATAGTAATACTTAGGCAAATTGGAGGAAACACTAATATTTTTTTATCATAAGGTTTCAATATTTAATTGTTTCAACTGTTTGCGCCTATGTTTTAATTTCTGCTTTAATTTATTATTTTCAGACATGTCTCTGCTCATATTGTTAACCTCTTAACATCGAACCCTTTAACCGGTCCTAACTTTCAAGAATGGAAATGCAACTTGGATTACATCCTTGTTGCAGAGGAACCCAAGTTTATCCTTGATAAACCTCCTCCGACAGCTCCCACTAATGCATCGACTGATGAGGAAAGGAGCTTCTATAACAAGTGGCTCAAGTTAAACAATATAGTGAAATGCTATATGATGACTACGATGTCCAAAGTACTTGCACAACAACATCATTCATATGATAATGCAAGTGACATTATGGACAACCTCACAGCGACCTTTGGTGAGACGGACCGAGCTATCAGATTTAATCTCATGAGGGAAACCGTGGGAAAGAAGATGTATGATGGTAGATCGGTCAGAGAGCACTTGGTCGGCATGACTCATCTCATGGATGAACTCACGCTGCACGGAGGTGGTATCGATGCGGAAGCGTAGGTTGATATCACTCTCAACTCTCTGCCAAAGTCTTTTGAGAACTTTGGACTGAATGTTGTCATGAACAAGAAAGAGCATACTCTTAATGAGTTACTCAATGACTTGATGGTAGTGGAGTTAGTGATGCTTCCAGAAAAGGTTGCTTTGGCTACTTCTGGAAACCGTCCTGTTGCGCTGGTTGGCAAGAGTCGCAAAGGAATGTTTAAGAAGAATGCCAAAGGTACAACTTCTGTGAAGAAGTCAAAAAGGACACCGGGCGTACTTGATAAAAAAGACAAGTGTTTCAGATGTGGTAAGGCTGGTCACTGGAAGAAAGATTGTCAAGTCAGGAAGATTGGACAAGGTACGTCATGTGCATTTATAACGGAAACATGTTTAGCATCAGTTTCTACCTATTCTTGGATAGTGGATACTTGAGCTACTGATCATCTTTGTTATACTTTGCAGGGGTTCAGGCCAACAAGGCAGCTGATGCATTGGAGATTTTACTTTAAGCTTTGAAAATAATGTTTTGATTTTAAGAGATGTTTTATATGTGCTGGTTTTTTGGTGGAACTTAATTTCAGTTTCCAAGTTATTTAATGACGAGTTTTTAGTTATTTTTTATAAAGGAGTTTCTATCATTGGGAATAATTGTGTTATCTGTCATGGAAAACTGATTGACTCTCTCTATATCATTGATTGTATGCATAAATCTTCTGTGAATGTAGCAAACTCATCCAATAATAATAATCATTTAAAGAGAAAGTTTTCTTCCGATGAGGATCAAACATATCTCCGGCACTTGAGACTATGTCACATCAATCTAAAGAGGATTAAAAGACTGGCATGCGATGGGCTCTTGGGATCATTCCAAGTGGTACTGCATCAAGTCTGTGACTATTGTATAGAAGAAAAGATGACGACCAAGCCTTTTAAGACAAGTCCGTCTTGAGCAGAGGATGTGTTGGAATTGATCGACTCTGACTTATGTAGATCGATGTCCACGCAAGCTCGTGGAGGTTATGAGTACTTCGTCACATTTATTGACAATTACTCATGATTTGGATATGTCTATTTGCTTCGCTACAAGTCTAAATGCTTTCAGAAATTCAAAGAGTTTAGGACTGAGGTAGAAAAGAAGCTAAGCAAGACTATCAAGACACTACGACCGGATTGTGGTGGAGAATACCTCAGTAATGAGTTCCTGCAGTACCTGCCAGATAACGGGATTACATATCAATGGACTGCACCAGGAACCCCTCAACAAAATGGTGTTGCGGAAAGAAGAGATAGGACTCTTTTCGAAATGGTCAGGTCCATGATGAGTTATGCAAGCTTGCCAATCTAGTTTTGGGGATATGCCTAAAGGGATTCGTGAACTGAATCACGTAGTCCGTTTGCCAAGGATCGTTAATTGGAATATAAAAAATAAATTGCTATGCCTATGATTATTCCTAGCATGCTCCTATTGATTATGCATAAGGGGGTTTATGCGGAATACCTGGATTGTAGAAGCCTGAGGAACGAGTGCGCAGAGATTTGATCTTGATCTCTTTTCCCGTGCACAAAGATTAGTTCCTAATATATTGAGGAATAAAATCTATGAAAATTAGTATATAATTTTTGAAAACAAGAAGGAGAGAGAAGAAAGAAGATAATCCTCCTGATCTGATCTTCTGATCTGTATCCCAACTCAATCCGAATATCTGGTGAAGATTCCCTTCGGATTTCTTGCCCAGTTAAGAAGCAGAATTTCCTCCTCGTTTCTAAGATCCAGTCGATCACCACAGCTCCCAAATACTTGTTTGTTGTGTGCAACATATGATCTTGTAATGTGTTGTGATATGAGAAACTGAGGCCTATTTATAGGAAAATACTGGACTTCTATTGGGCCTGAGTTTTCATGGGCCAGACCAGGGACCAGGATGCAAATAGAAAATAAGGCCTAACAATTAATTCAATCTCATATTCAACCCATAATATAATTAATTAATTAATTAATATTGATTTATTCTACTAGAGAATCAATACTGTCCTACCTATTTGTTACCACGTTTTGAGGTACGGGTTGCATGGGCTCGGTGTATACCCACATTTAAGGTTACAAACATTCATTAATTAATTTAAGCTCTGACAAGCTATTTAATTAATTAGCATCTTATATTCCTTAGTCAATCCACTCAAACCTTTTCACTTATGCTTGAACTTAATCAACCTGCAGGACTTTAGCATAACGAATCTTTTGAGCTGCTCAAGGAATCTCACCATTTTATATTGGATGTGGTTACCTAGTTCGAGTACCAGACAGTCATACACAGAATGCTATCACCCAAGATACAGATAGACAAGCTCAACTAGAGCCTTTCATTGCAACTCAAAGTGATATACAATCTGCATATACTTTTGTACCTTCATTTAGGTTTAGGATCTCATCAAGCCAAAGAAATATGGATGCTTTTAATGTCAGATAAAAGAATCGATCTCAACTTAGGTCCTTTTCAATGTGTGCCCCACACCAGTATACAAAGCCATCCAAGTGATGCAGTATTTTTATCAAGTAAAAATTATCGAACACGAAGACTCAATTCGCCCGTTGTTTAAGTAAAAGGGATTGATTATGGAACTTAATATCTAGACGCAATAAAATGATTTGGAATGATCAATTTTAAACTACCTAAACTTCTAAAGATTAATGCAACAATTAAATGAAGTACCAAACGCTTTCTTAAGATTACCAGAGAGAGAACAGTTGAGGAACATAGGATGGATTGGGGTAGATTATTAATATGCTTGGATTTGCTAACTTTACGAAACAATTTCAATAAGATGATTTGGATCAATTCACATAACTCTAGCTATTACCCTTAGTACCGGTGCAACAACCGTAAATTAATCTCAATCTCACCCTAAGTCTAGGTATGTTAATCTCGATTAACTCCCAAAAGCTCAAGAATTTAATAACCTAGATGCCAATTCACCTATCTTCTAAATGAAACAACACCTAATTATTATTGCAATCCCCTCTAATCATCAAACCTATCAAGTTAGTTCATTAAGGCATACTTTCCAACACATGGTGATCAATCATGAAAGGAACTCAAATTCAAATCCACAATAATAATCAAACCCTTGAAAATTCAATTACTCAAATCCAAACAATATTCAAATCAATCCCAATCACATCCAAATCCTCAACAATGAGTTTAGCTACTCATGAATACAATGAAAATCGTCAATATCCCAAAGTAAATCGTGGAAGAGAAAGGAGAACAAGAAAGCTTAGGATTTTAATGATGAATCTTCAAATCTAGCTTCGAATACTTCCTTCCACCTTCAATTTCCAGCCTTGAGACGTGAAAATCGCTTCAATCTCGTGCCTTATTCTCTCTAAGGTTTTCAAAAGTCGAACCTTTAATTTGTAACATTCCTTGGCCTTTTATAGTTGAGAAATCCGCAGCCCAGCAGTTATATCCCGAACAAAATCTGCCTTTGAAAACATCCATCCCGAGCGGGATGGAAGAAACGTTTGGCCCAAGACTCCCGACACGTCCTGAACGGGACGAGCCTGTCCCGAACGGGATTGGCTACAGCTTTCTCAAAAATCTCCCCTCGAATTAACGCCAAAATTCCGTATCCTGAACGCGATTGTGCCTCCCGAACCACGGTCCCGAACGGGACCAAGCCGTCCCGAACGGGACCGACCTCGCACTTCCGTCAATTTCTTCTTTTTTTCGTCCCGAACAGGACATATGTGTCCCGAAAGGGATTTGCTTCGTCCAAAACCTCAATTCAGCTCCAAAACTCGAGTTTCTAACACGTTTCGTGTCCTGCGCACTCATAACAACTCTAGAACACCAAGTGAAGGAAAATTCATGAAAAGAATAGATATGTGTGTGATTTGTGCACCTAATCCTCATCAAATCATTCAATTCATATTCCAAAAATAGTACAAATTACACACATATCACCAAGATAAGATGCTTATTATCGCATATGTTGCAGCCTACACCAACAGTTTATCTTGGAACTGTCTCAGCTGTGATAACCATTTATATCTCACTAGGTCAAACGATCCATACAATCTTCTTTGATCTACTACACACCGTATGATCTCCCTATCGACGAGATAAGAGGATAACTGCGTTTGCGACATATGTTTGTTAATTCGGACTGGAGATGAACATACAACATTTAAGATTCCCAGTATATTAACCAATCGACCTTGTACATAATATACCAATCATAATGCTTTCAGTATATAAATCCATCTATACCTTGGAGACATTGGCCTATTTACTTAACCTGGTACCTTCTAAATCAGTTCCTAAAACGCCTCTGGAACTCCGCTTAACCAGAATGACGGTTTGGGGTTGTCCAGCATATGTGCTGACAAAGGAACCTGATAAGTTAGAAAGTAGGTGTAAGCTGATGTTGTTTGTAGGATATCCCAGACAAACGAAAGGTGGTTACTTTTATTTTCCTGAGAATCAGAAAGTGGTTGTCAGTACCAATGCAAGATTCTTGGAGGACGAATATATTAGAAACCACAGATCCAAGAGTGAAATTATCCTCCACGAGCTTGGGGATAATAAAGAGATTCCATCAGGAAAGCCCAGTGAAATGGTAAATCCACCTGTAATAGGTGAGGGAATACCAACACTGCCATCAATGCAAGGTATGGGAACAACGAGTACTGTGCCAACTACTGACACGGCTCAGATGCCTCGTCGTAGTGGGAGGTTTGTCCACCAACCAGAAAGGTACATGTTCGTGGGAGAGTCTCTCAAGAGCTCAGTTGTCTGCTCTGGAGTAAGGTCAGGGACATTCTGTGGATTCCCTTCAGCCATATTGTCAATCTGACTACTTGAAGCTTTTTCCTCCTAGTTTCTCCTGTTGTTGTTTCTTGTGCACGTACCCTCAATTTTAGGGTCGAATTGAATTGGTGTTTTACCACTCCTCCTCGTGTTCATAAACTACCTGAAAATAATTAAAAGGGAAGAGTGAGTAAACACGAAAACAACAAAGTAAAAAAAAGAAATTAAATAACAACTAAACAACTCAGAAAATAAAGAAAATTCAAAAACCAACTTCTGTGTCAGTTGACGGGGCGTATGTCGATCGACACAGGCGCAGCGGCTGTGTCGATAGATATCGCCCCCGTCGGTCGAAACAGAAGTAAAAAACAAAAAGAAAAATCTGGCAAAAATTTTAAAGGAAAAATAGAAAAAAATCTTGCGAAAATTAAAAGGAAAATTAAAATTACAACTCAAATCAATAACCCTAAAATAAATTCAATAACAAGATAATTCTAAACAATCCCCGGCAACGGCGCCAAAATTTGATCACTAAATTTCCAGTAATACTATAGTCTAGTGGCAAATTAAAATTATCGATCCCACGCAGATTGTATAAAGGAACATGCTATATACTGAAACATTTTTTTTCGGTTTATTGTTCAAGTAAATAGAAATTTGAAAGGGTTTTGAAACTTAAAACTAATTTTGCGAGAAATTATATTAAAGTAGAGATTAAACCAAGTTTAAAGACAAGTGAAAAAGTTAAGATTCCAGGGCAAGTTCATATCTTGGATAACATGCAAAGAAATCAATCGATCAAATAAAAATAAAAGTTAAGGTGGAACATCAGAAAAGTATTACAAATTCTAGGGTTTGGCAATTCATAAAGTGTATTATATATCCTTCCGGTTTCTAGAAAAATTAACAATTTACAAAAATATCAGATTTATTACTATGGATTAAATTCTTCTTTTTTATACATAATAAAAATCCATATTATCAATTCTTAAATCCATTAATGAGTTTTCACTTTTCAGTCTCAAATTAATTAATTGTGAAAACCAAATCAAATGTCCAATTTAATCAGATTAAGAAAGCACAAGAATTGATAAACCAAATTAAGATATTGATCGATTTGATAACCTAAACATGCATCCATTACAATCACATAAACTCTAGAATATGAATAAAGGATTACATACACATATTCATGTTGAACAAAAGTATGAAAGGATAAAACCTATAAATGTTCTTCATGAATAAAATAGTCTTGAATTGAATCAAGTCTTGAGAAAATTCGATCCTAATCTTCAATCCACACAATAACAATTGAAGAACAATGAAAATAAATTCTCTAGGTCTAAAAAGTGGCATGAATCTCTAATTTTGCCAAAACAAAACTATATATACAAAGAATAATTGTTTAAACATGGAAATACGTGAAAATTAAAGGGAATTCGCCAAAATAACCCGTGTGTCGATCAACACACGACTCCTGCTTCGATCGCCTTTGCATGGCGGTCTACCGCTCCCACTCGGGCGCCATGTCGATCAACAATGCGGGTGTCGATCGACATGCGTACTGCATGTCGATCCTAACTTGGATTTCGACACCAACTCTCCCTTGCTTCTGCTTCGAATGACACCCTGCATGTCGGTCAAAATAGAGCGCACAACTGAAAAATTACAATCTCCAACTTAGTTGATTTTGCACTCCAAAACCTGCATTTTTCACCATGACAAACAAACCAGGCCTAAAACAGGTACAATGCAAGGAAAATAAAGATAACACACAATCAAAACATTGAAACAACCTAAAAATCCATTGATAAGTGAACGAAATAACCCACTTATTAATAACTAAGACACAAGGTACGTTATCTCATGCATTAGTTGTTGAAGCATGTTTCGTATCAGTTTTCTACTCCTTAGTGGGTTGTGGTTACTGATACGATCCTCACCAGGAAAGGTTAGATCGCAGCCCAGGAACTCGAACGAATGGACTTAGACTCGACGCGGAAGCAAACTGATCACTGAAGATGGAAGGATCCAACACCTTTGGATTCAAAAACCCACAAGTACCGTAGTCCAGAATAAATTCTCCTACGACCCAAGAAGCGAATTGATCCAACAACGAAGGATATAGTCGAAGACACCACCAATGGATATGACTGTCCGATTGATTAGTCAATATTAAATTTCAAGGTACTCCACAGAAATTCAAGAGCTTTCAGATAATTGGAGAATATAACTCACGAATATTATTAAACTGAAAACTGAATCAAAATTGTTCCATACAAGGCCTATATGTAGGCAACTCAAATCCTAATAAGGAAATCAAATCCTAATCTAATAAGGAAATCAAATCCTAATTTCATAAGGAAATCAAATCGTAATCTAATATGGAAATCAAATTCTCTAATAAACTAAGGAAATAAAATATATCTAAAAGATATAATCCAAAATTACTTAAATAACTAACTACCAAATCTTATCAAGATCAATCATATCTTCAATAAATATTCTTGAAATATCTTGATAAATCTTGTCAATCAGATCTCTATCATTCCCCTCTTCTTCAAAAGGATTTGTCCTCAAATCCTCGTCTGTACCGTTTTCAGTAGACCATCTTACATTGCCCCTGGTTGGCTTGTTTGGCACATCATCATGTTCAAAATATGGCAATTTCTTCTCTTCATGCATCTTCATTTTCTAACCAATAGTCCTCACTAGAATGGACTGAACTATGTTCCTCTCGACTATCTCCTCAACTGACTTTATTAACTCTGACTCTGTCGTCTTCTGCACTTGACACTGGCTTTGGATACCCATAATTGGACTGTAAATGACAGAGAGTGTAGTCGGAACTTTGGATTCTTCATTGTCTTCAATATGACCCTCCAAGGATGTTGCAACTCTCACACCCTCTCCTTTGGTCTCTTGAATTGGCTGCATCGACTCAGATTGGGTTGCCACCACTGCTTCACCAGGAACCTCGAATGGTATCTGAACTGCTATATTGTCTTCCTTGATTTCTTGAACAGAAAGTGGTAACGACTGACACTTGGTTGCCACCAACACCTTTTCCACCGCCTGCTCCACCTTTGACAGAAACTTATCAAATGGAGAGGAACTATATGGTCGAGTCTCCCACTTTGCTTGTCTATATCTCATCTTTTTCCTGCCCAAATAATCATCTTCCAATGCGTCAAGTCGTTGATGCAACATCTCCATCTCTGACCTCACCATCTTTCTAAAATCAGATTTCAAAAACTTCATCATGTACCTCATCTGAAGTCTAGCATTATCATCTAATTCCTCATATTCGATTTTAGACATTCTGCTCATGGAACGTCACAACTAGATCTCGTTGAGACGTTTCCGATAAGTACAATTATGCTAAAATTGGACACCTGTAGCAAAAGTTATGGCAAAAACAATTTCTCTCTCTCTCTCTTCCCTTTTTTCACGATTTTTTTTCTCTTTTTTGTATATATATATTTTTTTAAATAACAAAAATCAACAAGGAAAATATGGATAAGGAAATATTTGAATAAGGAAATTAACAAATTACTTGGTAATCAAGAAGGAAAATATGGAAAAGGAAATATTTGAATAAGGTAATTACCAAATTACTTGGTAATCAAGAAGGAAAATATGGAAAAGGAAATATTTGAATAATGTAATTACTAAATTACTTGGTAATCAAGAAGGGAAAATGTGGATAAGGAAGAATTTTAATAAGGTAATAAAAGATAAGGAAAGATTTGATATTATGGAAAGATTTGACTAGATATGGATGGAAAGATTTGAATAATTATGGTATGGTATAAATAATTCAAATCTTGACTAACAAGAACCCTAAATTAACGACTCAAAGAAATGAAAATATACGAATCAAGAACGACACAAAAGACACGACAAAAAAGAAGATAAGACTCAATTTTTTTTTAAAAAAAAATTTTTTGACACACTAAACACACGAAATTGAAAGACAAGGAAGAGGAAGGACACGACCTGGATATTGATACCAAAATGATAAGGAAAAGAAAGACATAACCTGGCCCTAGGTACCAAAATGATACGATCCTCACCAGGAAGGGTTAGATTGCAGCCCAGGAACTCGAACGAACGGACTCAGACTCGACGCGGAAGCAAACTGATCACTGAAGATGGAAGGATCCAACACCTTTGGATTCGAAAACCCTCAAGTACCGTAGTCCAGAATAAATTCTCCTACGACCTAAAAAGCAAATTGATCCAACAACGAAGGATATAGTTGAAGACACCACCAATGAATATGACTGTCCGATTGATTAGTCAATATTGAATTTCAAGGTACTCCACAGAAATTCAAGAGCTTTCAGACAATTGGAGAATAAAACTCACGAATATTATTAAACTGAAAACTGAATCAAAATTGTTCCATACAAGGCCTATATATAGGCAACTCAAATCCTAATAAGGAAATCAAATCCTAATCTAATAAGGAAATCAAATCCTAATTTCATAAGGAAATCAAATCCTAATCTAATATGGAAATCAAATTCTCTAATAAACTAAGAAAATAAAAAATATCTAAAAGATATAATCCAAAATTACTTAAATAACTAACTACCAAATCTTATCTAGATAAATTAAATCTTCAATCATATCTTCAATAAATATTCTTGAAATATCTTGATAAATCTTGTCAATTAGATCTCTATCAGTAACTAAAGTTGTTAATCATGTTTGCTACACTTTGAAGGGGATCAAACTTACGGCTTGAAAATGGCGGTATTACCATCTCCAAGATTGATGCAGATAGTCGCTACTTTAGTTGATAGAGATTTTACTTTTTTTTATATTAAATAAAGTTTTATTTGAAGAGATAGTGTTGGGAATTATTTGTAAATTCCTCCTTTAGATCAAAATTGTAAAAGGTTTTGTTGAATCAAAGCCTTAGTAGTTTGGTCGATCATTGCTGAATTCTAGCATAGTCCAGCAACTCCTATGTAATGTCCTGTTTAGGAAAAATATCGTGTTGTAATAGATTAGGAAGTGCTTGAGAAGGTTGCTGAAGGATTCAGCAAATGGAATGAAGAAAAATCAATTCATGCAACTTCGGAATGCTAGAAGAGTTCTCAGCAGATGGTAGCTGCTAGAGATATCAGCAGACAAGAATGACTGCTAGAGATGATAGCGGTCAAGTGCTAAGAAGAATGATTAATAAGGCGTTAGCAATCATATGCTAAGGAAGAGACTACTAGTCAGAAGCAAAGGTAGCAGAATGCTAAAGGAGATAGCATTCGCTAGCATACAAGCAGATTGCTAAGGAATAGCAATCAACAGTCAAGACCTATATGTTGAAATGCGCATCTGCTGAAGCAGTCAGCAGATTGAAAAGCGGATTGCTAGAAGAGCGTAGCAATCAAGAAACTTAGCAGATCATTCCAGCATTCTCGAAGAATGCTAAGTAAGGAAGATATCTAGCAACGATCACTAATACTACCGTTCTGACAATAGTACAACTGAAAAGATAAAAGCTTTCCCGAAGTAGGTCGGAAAGTACTGTACAACGCCGAAAAGGACGGATAAAGTCGAACTCTATTTTGACGAAGAAGTTGTTGTGTCTAACAAATCTGGAGATTCATAGTTTGAATCTCCAAATATAAAAGATGAAGTCCAAACAGAGTGACGACTACTACTGCTTCCATTACTCACGAACAAAGGAACCTCAACCACATCTGAAACGGCATTTACAGTGAGATTCCTTCGACAAAGCGAAGAGTGAGAAAGTAGTCAGTTGAGAGCACGAGACTTAAAGCATTCATATCTCTCAACAACCGTAGTGTCCCCCACTTGAAGATCTGACACTACATTCATTAGATTCCTTGACTTTGCTCAAGAATCTTCAATCATTGGGATACCTTCCAATCATAGGAAGCATCCAGCAGTCACATCTCTGAAAAGAGATTGACTCTGACGGGCTTTTGCCAAAACCAGATAAATTTGGAGAGAACTATAAAATCTCCATTACAATGAAAGACAAGTTTTACGAAGGTGTGCCCTTGACTTGGCCGGAGCTGCGAACTAGAAGATTGAAGCATCAGAGGATAGCTTTGTAGTGGCTAGGTCGAAGGCTCACTTTCTGCTACAAGTGTTCGGCAAATCCTTGTACTTCAATATCTTTTTAGTGAATTCTTAGCGACACGGCTAAGGAGTGGACGTAGATCAATTGGATCGAACCACTATAAATATTGCGTGTTCTTTACTGATTTATTACTTAATGTTTGTGTGGTGATTTGAAACCTAGCAACGATAGTTGCTAGAGTATTTGTTTGAAAGAAACCCTAACTTCTACCTTGAGGTAAGACATTTTTAAGAACAGAAGTGCAAGATAATCTTTAAACTTTCGCTACATTCGTGTGTGACTGGTTTGGTATTAAACACGACGACTCTGATCCGGGACCAAAAGATAGTTTCTTTGAAACTCATTTCATTTTATGTTTCTATGGATTTTTAGTTGTTTTTTATTGAATTATTTTGTCATGATAAATAGCATTATTTTTCATTATGATTAAATGGATGTTTCTTTTCAATACTTGTTTACATTAGCTAACAGTGATCTATGACATATTTAAGAATCTTTCTAGAGATGAGGTTACATCAGTCTATGTAGTTTTAAGTAATTTATGGAATTATAAATTTAATCCAGGTATTCCTGAGAATGGTAATTATAAATTCTACTTAGAGGTAAAAGATGATAACCAGGCCTTTCAATAGGCGATTGAATCTCTAGAAGTTATTTCGTGGTTGCTCTGTGATTTAGTCTATTACCGCAGTTGCCTTAAATGGGCATTGATACTGTAATCACTTAAGATATGGATATCTTTATCTAATTCAGTACAAGCCTTAGTCTCTTGTTGTAATCAAGAGTGTTTAAGACTAAGGTAGAGATGAAGATGAACAAGACCGTAAATACATTATGATTCCTTCATAATGGTGTGTATCTCAAGTAAATAGTTGTACAATATCAAGCAGAGCAAGGGATTGTACTCCAGTTGGCTACACCTGTTATCCCTCAAGAGATGGTGTAAACAAATCGTAAGAGTTAATATTCATTAAAGTTGATAAGCTATGCCAGTTTTTCCATTTGTTCTCTTAGGGAAATGCGCCAAAAGGCAGTGTTGTGTCTGCTTAATCTAGTGTCTTATAAATTAGTTCGAAATACCCTAGTAGATCTTGACCTTGTCAAAAGACAATGATAAGTAGTTCAATTTTTAAGCTATTGAAGGAAGCTTATTGGTTAGAAGAAATGTTTAAGCTAATACTTCTTTGTGAGCTATCCCAGGTAAAAAAAAAGGTGGTTTCTTTAATATCCTTAACAAAAGCATGTTGTATAAGATGAAACCACGAATCCAAAAATTTTAGATTGTTCTCCAATAATCTGGAGAAGACAATTTAAATCCATCAGAAAATACCCCGTGGTAAATTGAGCATACCTTGATTGGTATGGTACCAATTGCTCGGTTGCCCGTGCAAGGCCGTAAATCACAAATTAATGCACCTATAACTGACACCATTAAAGGAGCATCGTTGCAGTGGGAAGATTCCTTAACAGGCTTAACTATAGTGGTTTGTTGGAAACAGTCTCTGGACTTATTCTTAGTTGACGAACAACATTGTATTGTCCCTGCATACACAACTAAGTTGTTAGATGCAGTTTAATGATGTCAAGTCTTAGATTCATAAATGAATCAATAACAGATATGATTGTATATCAGGATCATTGTTACAAAATAGCTTTCCAGCTCTAGGTAACTATGTGATATACAAGACAAAAAAATGTTCTAATGGTAACCTAGTATACCTTAAAATTCTAGGTTTGTGAGTAAGGCATCTTCATAATGAGACCTTCTCACTGGTTGCAACTCTTAAACTCATTCGAATTCTTTTGTCTATAACAACAAATGTGAACCTTAGTATCTGGAAGATAAATGTTATCATACGTGTTTATCGTAATCGGACACCTTGATAAAAGGTAATGACATCTATATGCAACAACCAGATAAGTTATGTGTAGTAGGTTAGCAACATCTTGTCTAGAAGCCAAGGAAGTTCAAGTATGAACTTAAGGGAGCTTCAAGGTCATGAAACAAACATTTCGATATTGCAAATCGAGAACGCGAGTTTCATGTAACAGTTATGTATCAGCGGAAGCATGGTTTTCCTTACACATTATGTAGATAGTATTTCTCATTCAGAAATAATATGGAGATCTTGTCAGGCATAAAGAGATGGTTATCCGAACAGTTTCAGAAGTAGGACATAAGAGATTCTGGAACATTCTTGGGATTAAAGTCTTGTGTGATCACAAGAAAGGATGTTCAGGTGTCTCAAGTCGCTTAAGTTGTCTCTTTCGTGACTCGTTTCAAGCCAAGTAATGGTTTCTACCTTTTCTATGTGGCAATGAACGAAGTCATATATATGTCATGCTATAGGCATGATAAACAAATATCAATTGAACCTTGGATTGGCATGAATGTGCCCTGTGGGTTGTATGGAATCGGATTTCCAGGAGGATCGTAAAGAAGGAAATCGACCTCTAACTATGTGTTGACCTTGGAGGAAAAGTTATATGAATCTGATATAGAAGTGTGTCACAAATTCTGGTATGAAGGCCGAGTGTGACAATTTCATTAGCTTTGTAAAAAGCATATAACTCCGGTGTTGTCCTCTAGTGATGTGTGTTACGAGTTTTCTAAATAGAATCACAAAGTATTGTGATCATGCTGGTGCAATAGCAAATCTAAGAGAACCCGGGACTCACAAGGTGGTAAAACAGATAGAATGTGTAGTAGAATACCATACGAGAAAGTTCTAACATATTTATTTACATAGTGTTTACCTCAAAGGACTTATGAGGATCACATTCATAGTCTAGATCTGTAGGAAAAATCGATCACAAGATGATAAAAATGTAAATAATCTAGGTCTTATATTGACACCCTTCATACACCGATAAAGCAATGGTATTAATGCTTTGAGTATAAGTGGGAGATTGTTGAGAAAGCATTTATGATTAAGTGTGTTCTTCTATGATGCATTGGTCTAAATAAATGTGTTACATTAACATGCTCGTTATCTGATATAACAAACATACAATACGATCTATTATATCATATTATCTCGTCTATAGGGAAGATCATATATTTTGTAGGAGATCACAGAGGATCATATGAATCATTTAACCTAGAGAGATAAAAAAAGTATCACGGCTGAAGATAGTTCCTGGATAGGCTATCGGTTTAGGCTGCGACACATCAGTTCATAAGTGAGGTTATCCTAACTATTTCATGTGTGAGTATGTGTTGATGGGATCAACAGTGAGATGTGTCATTATTATAGACATATGAGTGAAGCTAGATCTCTAGACACTTGTTATGATCTTAAACCTAATGGAGGCTAAGGTGCATACACAAGTTGACCACACTTTGACTTGCTATGGTGGCGAGTCTTACTGCCCTCTTATACCTTCATCTTGGGTGAGGGCTTAAGTGAAGAGACGAGAGGAATACTTTGAGGTGTGTTTCAAAAATTAGAATGAGAGCCCTATTTGTAGGACTAATCTCAAGTTTGAACACACCTAAGGACATTATGAGCCCATATCAAAGGTCTCACAAAAATAAATGTTCCAACCTAAAAATGTTTCTCACATGAGTTTATTAAAATTAATAAATATTTCCAACAATACATTTAAAGCAAAAGTATATTATTATTGCTCAAAATAATGAGGCTCACGAATAAGGCCATTTAATTTAGACTGGTGTTTGGAGAAAAGGCCCTGTTGATACTCAAATATCATTTATCCTAATGAATAAGTTCAAGTCAAAATCCACTACAAACAGCCCAACTCAAGAGGCTAAATTAATCATCAACAGTCCATTCCGAAAATGCCCAGTAGCCTAGCTACCTCGGAGGATTCCACTTAAAAACACTTAAACTTAAGTTGTCTTTTGCTACCACTTAAACATTAAATTCTCTGATCCCAATTCGGAGCACAACCTCCTTCAACTGCTCGTTATATTCCTCGAGTGTCTTCATTCTAGAGTTAATACGATCATAGTGAAAGAATGAAAACAAGGCTGAAAAGGTGATGTATAAAACCCTTCCATTTTTTATGGATAAGGGAAGAAGGAAGAGAGGGGATAGTAGTGAAAAACATTGTATAGCTAACCAACAGAACATTTGGAAATAGGGTAACTATAGTAATGAAAAGGATTCTTACAAAAGGCTACTCTTTTATTCCTCACGTGAGAAATGAGAAAGTTGCTTAATTATCAGAATGCTGATTAAATAAGAAAAATTCAACCCGTGACTCTGTGAAAATCAAAATAATATTTGATTATGTTCTTGAATACCAATGAAGTATTAAATGGTATTCAGACGTGATAAACATAATCAAATTTTTCTCGTTTTATCACGGGTCTTTTTCTCACATTATTCTTATTTAATCAGCATTCTGATAATT
>JAPKLW010001633.1:0-61892 GCA_026898455.1 Plectranthus barbatus | reverse complement strand
ATAATATATATATATATATATATATATATATATATATATATATATATATATATATATATAGAGAGAGAGAGAGAGAGAGAGAGAGAGAAAGAGTTATGATTAAGTGCTAAAATTAAAGTTTGAGTTAAATATGAAAGAATTTCATTCATTAGATTGATAGCATCAATAGTTGAAATTAAAGTATCAAAAATTTGAAAACTAAGTTTAATTTTCGTTTCGTGCTTAATTGCTTTATAAATTATTCTTACTTCGATTAAGCATGATTTATAAAGCAAAAAAGCATAAAATCTGGAAAAAAGTTTTGATCTCAACCATTAATTTTTTACACGAATGGTGTAGATTCATTCCTATTAAATTATTAAATAGTTAAAACTAATTTTTATTATGTGGTTTATATATATATATATATATATATATATATATATATATATATAATTTTATTTTTTTTGCATGGCGAGACACATCAATATAAAGAACACATGTTTCCTATGACTAATTTGATAATAACTTTTCTTTTTCCCTGGCAACGACATATTTCTCACGGGCAAAAGACCACATCCTAACAAATGGCTGCAGTGACCAAACAATTGGTGGAAACGCTTCTCGACGCCTGGGGCGTATAGTTGACCTGCATGGAGACTATAATAGAGATTGAAAATAAAGAAAAAAATAAAGTTTCAGGAGGAGGTTGAGGACAAAAAAGAAATATCGTACAAAATTAATTTAATAAAAATCTTCAATAAAAATTTGTAAATCCCTCACTATTGAGGCCGTAAGGATAGCCTAACTGTCAGATTTGTCCGGCAGCTGCAAGACCAGCGTCGTGTGATTCTTAGATGATTGCAACTCAAAAATAGTATTGTTCGTAATGTTTAAACACGAGAATCATTTCCATACATGTAAGTATTAATTTTTTTTATATTATTATGTAATAAAATATACTTTTTCACTCAACTTGTTTAGTTAATGACTAATTAATCAACTTCACAAACAAAACAAATGTCATTCGTTAAACTATAAATAAAAAAATGTTCCATAATTTTTTATAGTTCATCCAAATTAATATAAACAGGGTCTTCGGCCTCCAACCCAAAAAACAATTTGACTTTAGTTATAAGATGATTTTATATTTTTAAGAGATAGTCCGTGAGTCGTAAAAATAAAATAATTTGCTGAGAATGAAGAAGCCGGACTAAGTTTCACAATAAATTTCTAGATCATCACTTATCGACATGATCACTAGCTAGATTGGCAGCCACATCATCAATTTAATGTTACTCATTTATATTTATAAATCGTCAAGATCAAAATATGGGGTTTTCAATAGCACTGAGACATGGGTCAATGCTTTCTTGCCAACATTTTGTTCGTTATTATCTATATTATGAAAAATTAAATCAAGCAATGAATAAAGAAGAAGGTATGCTAATTATATATATTTCACATATCATGGCTCTTCTCCATAATTATACATGAAATAACCTTGATGACATCATATCATGATGACTCTTCTTCATATTTTATACACATATATCTAAAACAAACTTCAAATATTTTAATTAAAATATGATGAAATATTCAATGGCAACTTGGTCCATTGTCTTCTAACTCAATGCCTTCGTCAGCCAGCCTCTTCTCCTTGTACACATACCTTCTTGAAAAAAACAAAAACACAATCAAATTCAAAAAGCTCAAAATTGTCAACAGCCAGTAGAAATTGTAGAGCCTTCCTTCATTCAGATTATCAGCCAGCCAGGGTTTCTGCCCTGTCACCTTGTGCACAATCGCCACCAATATTGAGCTCACGAAAAACCCTAGTGAGAGAGTGCTCAAAAACAACCCTGTGCTCATTGTCTTCATCCCCTTGGGGCACTCTCTCAGGAAGAAATCGAGCTGTCCCATGTACGCGAACGCCTCCCCTGACCCCACCAGCAAGAACTGCGGGACCAGCCAGAACACGCTCCGTGGTACTATAGCACCTTGCACGTGTGTCAGTCCATGCTGCTGCACTACCCGTAATCTCTTGATTTCGGTTAGTGCAGCAGCTGCCATCGCGAATATGGACAGCACTAGGCCAACTCCGATCCTTTGGAGAGGAGTTAGGCCCTGAGGGTTCTTGAGAACCCTCTTGCAAATCGGAGCGATTATCCGGTCGTAGATCGGGACGGTGAGGAGGATGGTGGCGACAAAGAACACGGTGAGAGAGGCGGCCGGGATCTCGAATGACTTGCCAACGTGGCGGTCCATGGTGGTTGCTTGTGAGACTGAGAAGGTTGTCATTTGGGCATAGACGGTCCAAAACATTATTGTCGTGGCCCATGTCGGGAGCATTCTTATCACCAACTTGACTTCTTCAACATCTGTTAATGTCGAAATGTACCATTTATTCACTATCGTGATTGGCGCATTACAGTCCTTGATGGCTGCCTTGTCCAAAAATCTGCTTAAGAAAAGGAGAGGTGTCTAACATTATTGGAAAAGATTGATATCGAAACTTTATCATTCAAAACTATTTATATATATATAAAGATAGAATAAGGTGAGGTGTTGAGTATATTAGTCAGTTTCTTCATTTTTCAAACAACGTGCTATCTTATTTTCGTGGGGCAAACAAACACAGGTGGCAATCAAATAGCTTCATATTATGGAAATTAAGTATTGTAAGTCTAATATTTTAATGATTACATTTCTCTTTCTATACTTAGACATCACTATCTAGGAGACCATCGAATTAGGGGCCGACTGAATTTGTATCAATGTAACTCAATTATTTAGCTATAAACTAGTGTGACAAGTCACAAAATTCATGCATCTCGATGTGAATACACACATACAATAATATATATTGTAAGTAAATATATGTATTGTCCATTCGAAAGATATGGATTTTATAGCCAAATGTGAAGCACAAACAAAGAAACCACATGCACTGACCATTGGAATCATCAATCAGTAGCCAAAAACTATTAAACCATTCAGATTCTCTCCACTGACATATTGATTCTGAATATCTGTATGTGAACAATGACTTCAATAGTTTACATGTTTTATTTATTTAGAAGCATAAAAAAATGAATGTACTATAAGCATAATAAATAGTAATTAAAAAAAATATCACAAAATATTGAATAAAAATATTTTTAATTAATGTTGAATTATAAGTGTATTAATATAAATTTATGGTTCTAGGCACTCAGCCAGATTTACTATTTTTTTACTCTCGTGAACCTCTCAAACGACATACATAATTAATTCAAAGTTCATTGGTTACCAACTGGGGAAAAATACCAGGTCACCTTGAATCGTAAAGAAAATTAAATATTTATCAAACTAAATCAAATATTTATTTAGTGAGGTGTTGCTTCATTAACTTATCTTTTATATAAATTTAGTTGATTTTTTAAATTGAATCAGTAAATTTTTTTTATGCATGTAATTTTTTTTTTTACCTAACAATTATTCGTGACACATTTTCCAGCTTGCAAACCACTTGTATACAATTTAATTTGTTGGCATATCTTGAATGATTTGTATCGTACTACCATGCATATGCATATCATTTAATTATCGAATAATGCATTGCTTAATTTCAAAATTCTCTACAGTTGTTGGTCGATTTAGTTTATAGATTTTCTTCTAAAACTAAATATGATACCCCTCTCAGTTATAATTCACTTTTGGTCACATTCATTTTTGGTAATATTTCTAGACATTATAAGTCATTACTAATTTACTATAGATGTTTTAAATTGTCAACATACTAGCTAGCTAAATTAATTACTACATGTGTGACATTCATATACACAAAATATTAAAACTAATTAATAAACACGATGGCTACTATATGTGCATGGTCTTATTTCAATTTCGCATATATGCATGGTTAAGTATGCATTTTATTTAATTAATAATAAAAAAAAACTCCCTAAGTTATTATTGAAGTGAATTAAAAAGCAATTTAATGAAAATACTTCACAAATAAATAAAAAATAAAAAAAGCTGACAGTTATTTCAATTATACGCCGGAAAGAAAAGTTTTTACTCACCGGAACTCCTTGCTGTGCGGCAACTTCTGCTTCTTCGTCTTCTTGCTCTCTCCATCGACGTCCCAGACGACATCGTCAACGTCGAAGAGAAGCGAAGGGTCAGACGGCGTCTGAAGGTGCCTCTTCTTCCATGCCGCCGCGATAACAGAGGCGATCTGTGTCAGCGGGCTGCCCACCAGTTTCTTGAAACGGTACCGTCTAGTCCCGGACAAGAAAACCAGGAGGCCGACAAGAATGGCGCAGGCGCAAATACCGTAGCCCCATTCACGGCCGAGATTATCCTGAATGTAGACGAGAACGGTGACCGCGGCGAGCGCGCCGAGGCTGATGAAGAAGAAGAACCAGTTGAAGAACTTGATCATCTGCTTCTTCTCCTTGCTATCGGACTCGTCGAACTGATCGGAGCCGAAGCCGGACACACTGGATTTTAGCCCCCCTGTGCCGAGCGCGGTCAGGTAGAGAGCGGTGTAGAGCACCATCAGCTGCTTGCCGCTCGCCGGAACGCAGGTGGAGCTGCCGGCGACGCATTTCGGCGGCCGGAGGCTGGGGATTATTGTGGAGATTGTCAGGATCGTTACACCCTGGATCAAATAATTTTGATGAGATTTAATCATGTAGTCAGATCCAATAATTTGGAAATTATTTACAAATATTATATTTTCCTGTTTCAAAATCAATAATACATACAAACTTTAAAAAAATCATATTATTTAAACTAGAATAGCTTGAATAAATTCTTACCATGGCTTGAACTGTGGCAAAGATACCAATGGTCAAATATCTGCCAAAAAAAAAAAGATTAAATATAAACAAGAAATTAAAAACCAGACAATATTTAAATACCATAATCATTTTCATGAATTTATTTCACCTGCCCAGAAAGGTGTCAGCGATGAAGCCTCCAAGCAGACAAAGCATGAAAGAAGTGCCAAGAAAATTGGTGACAGTGTTAGCAGAGGCAGCATTGCCTAAGTGCATAGTGTTAGTCAAATAGGTGAGCAAATTCACTGCTATTCCAAGCGTAGTCAGCCTCTCACACCCCTCAACACCTGAATCATATAGATATATACAACTTAATCACCAACCAAAATAATTTACAATCATTACGCGTAACAGTAACAGTAACAGTGATCATGAGTTCAAACCATACCGAGAATCATGGCGGCGCTCGTCCAGCCGCCGGACGAGGAACGGACGGCCGGGCGGCCCTTGTAGTCCCAGGCGTCGGGAAGGGTTTCAGCCTCATGTTTGTTGACAGGGAGTGCAGCCATTTTTGTGGGTGACGTGTGTTGGCCCGTGAGAGAAAAGAGAGCTTTTGTGAAGTTTCAGGGGAAGCAGGTGTTGTTTATATAGACTTGTCGGGACAGGCTACACCACACGAGATTATTTTATTGAAATTAATGTTATTTCTCTATGTATGAATTAAGGAGCAGAGTGTAAGAATTAGAAAATAATTTTAATCATTAATTTGGAATTTGTATGATTGATTGATATTTGTTTATTTCTTAAAAGTAATTTGATTGAAACTTACATTTCAACTAAACTAAACAGTGAAGAAAATCACATTTTTTAATCACGTTATTGTTCATAAATAACATTTTTTCTTAATTCAAACAAATACTTATTTTTCGAATTTCGGTACTATGCAAAATATTTATTTAGTTCAATTAATTTTTTTTTTCTCTTATTTTAAACTAGGGATGCCAATTTAGTTCAAGTCCGTGGATCAGCACGATTGACCCAGAGTAAAAAAGCGGATTAGGGTTGTAATATTTCGGTTCGAAAATCTTTTAGTCCGAATAGTTCAAAACTTGATAGGGTTCAACACAAAATTGATGGATTGACATGATTAACCCAACAAATCTTTTCATTAATATTTTTTTATCATAAGTATTGTTAGGTATTACTGTTGTAATCCCACCTTAATTTGATGTTTTGATGTGTCAAAACTATATACCAAACTCTACGCTTTAGAGTATTACCTAATGTAATCCTTGTATAGGATAATCGAGTTATAATAGTCTAGGAAGAAGGATATCATCAAAACTATGGAACAGTTTTGATGAAGACATCATTCTAACAAGATAACTGTCGAGCATACAAGACGAAGACAAGCAGAGCAGATCAAAGTCAACAAAACTGCGCAGACAGTTTTTCATGCCAAAGTCTGGATACTCAAAGAAAACTGTTGAGAGGCGCTCACAGTTTCAGGACAAGACAGTTTAGCGTCTAAGAATGCGTACGAGGCAAGTGTCGAGCAGTCGCAGAAGATCCTTGAGGAAGTCAATAAGATAAGACAGACACTACTCAGTTGCGACTGGTGTACAACATTGTTTGAACGTCTACCACATCAAGTACAAGCAGCTCTAAAAAGTAGGTCGATGTAACAAAGATATCAGAGAGGAAAGCGACTTTTTTACAGAGAAGAATGGACTATGATTGGACATTCTTCTCTATGTCTCTAACGGCTATTTTCTGGGTCTCCACCTATAAATAGTAGGAAATACAGAGACATATAAACTTTTGCAAAAATCTTGTGCCAAACCTCTGAACAATCTCGCACATTTGAATCTCCGACACACCAGCATCTCTACAGAAGTTAAAGCTCAAGGCATTAAACACTTTCAAGAGAGAAGACATTAATATCATGGTTCATTTATTGAACATGAAGCATTCATTGCTTATAGAATCTTTTGAGATTCACCGTGTTACCCTGGGTACACGAGGATTAAGTCAGCCGACTTAATCTACCTCTTTGGTGTTCTTATTCTTCGAATAAGAACATAGCAGCCTGCTCTTGCAAAGGAAGAGTTGGTTAATACGGGCAACTGCCAAACTGTGAAAGTTCTGGGAAGAACTCAACCATCCAACCTACCGAAGGAGGAAAAGGGAGGTTTGTCCTCAGTCCTATTTCGAGCCGGTCCACAGATAAGACGCATACCCTTCGACGGACTGAAGAAGGAGTGAAGTACAGCTGCCTGGGCCAGTGATTCTTTATGCTGTGGACGGAGGCTTCTACAGCAACTGGCTATAGATCATGAGGAGTGTATTTTCATTGCATAGTGAATTATCGGATCAGATATCCGAAGAGTGGACGTAGGACTTAAGGCTCCAAACCACTATAAATATACTGTGTCATTTACAGCTTTATATACTTACGCACTTTATAGTTTTCTAGCATATCTTGAAACCTTCAACACTTGTCTCGTATGTGTTGTAGTGTACAAACTGTTAACTGCTAACAACTGCAAAACTATTTAAAACAGTCTACCGACTAACGAGAATAGTATTTCTAAAACTACTAAGGAAAAACTGTGTTGATTAGAAACTGAACTGCTCATAATTAGAGTGTATTAAACTGTATTAATACTTCCGCTGTATATTATATGTACTCTGATCTGGGACCAACAAGTGGTATCAGAGACAGGTTGGTCTTTCTAGACTGTCCTGTTTTGAGTCGCTTAAGACTGGATCTATACATCCTTACACTCTAACTGTTTGTTGAAGTGTGGTTAGCGAGCAGATAATCTACAGATAATGTTGAACTATCCAAGCCTTCCCAAATACAACCCAGAGAAGTTTGAAGTATGGAATAAGAGGTGTCTCATTCTATTGAGAGCTCAACATCCAAAGATGGATGAGGTTCTAAACAATGGACCTCTAAAAATCCAGATCTCGAAGGTCACCCTCGCTGAAGGAGATACTCCAGGTGGTATAAAAATGGTAGCCAAACCTACGGAGGACTGGACACATGAGGACAGGAAATGCCACCAGATTGATCACATTGCGCAGGAAATGATCATACAATCCCTCCCAGATTCTCTCGTAGATGCAGCCGTGGAGCACAACACAGCCAAAGGACTTTGGGATTGGATCAACAACCTCACAAAAGAAACAAAGGCGATGAAGCATAACAAGAAGCAGGTTGTTGTGGAAAAATATGAATCTTTCCAGATGCTACCTGGTGAAATAATAAAGTCGATGGAAGCAAGGTTCAATACCATCGTCAGCGAGATGAAATGTCTTGGTAAAGATGAAGAAGTGGCTGATATGAATGCCAAAATTCTATCAAGACTGCCGAAGGAGGATTGGTTTGTCAAATTCACCAGTTTGAAGACCATGAACCTCTCCAAAATGACCACAAAAGACTTGTTTGCCGAACTTCAAGCCCATGAATGGGACATCCAGATGGCGAATAGGAATGAAGTTGCTCGAACCCCAAATTCAGCAGCTGATAGTGATACAACTTTCTTTGTGAAGAGAGATTTTCAAAGGCGCTCTAAAAGGAAAGTTTACTTCGAGAAAACTGCCTATCAATCAACAGCAAAGGACGCCTCCAATGCAGTTCAAAAGACAAAAACTGACCACTTGAAGTATGAATGCCCTCAAGTCTCTCAGGAGGAGAGAGACAGATTGAAGAAGTTTTTCGAGAGGAGAGCATCCAAAGCCGTAGCCCAAGCAATGCTCACCAGAACTAAAGTGCAAGACGTACCAGACCATGATGATGCTTACTACACGTCTGAAGATGAGAAGGATGAGGAAGCATTTCTTGCTTTCATGGCAGCCATTGATGGAGATGTTACCGATGAAGAAAAAAGTGTTTCAAACCGAGAAATCCTGGTAACAACTAATCTTCCATCACCTAGTGTTTCATTATGCTTTGATACAAATTCTGAAACATGTCACTCAAGCTCAGAGGATATCTCACTTGAGAAAATTATTAAAGAATTTGAAAATTTTCATGAAATTAAGGACACACTAACTAGAGAAAATGACTCACTAAAATCGGAAATTTCAGTGTTGACCAATGAAGTTGAAAGAATTAGGTCACTTAGAGAGGAATTAAATTATTTAAGAGAAGAACATGTTAAATTGTTTAAAGATATTGAAAATGTGTCAAAAGAAAGTGATTCTTTAATGAAACTTGAGCATGCTGAATGTAATTGTTCTTTCAAAAGAAGCTCGAAATCATTGAGTGAGATTCTAAGTGTTCAAGGATCTTCATCCGATAAATTTGAACTTGGATTTATGGAATATCATAATAAAGAGGAGGTCTTGAGCAATCATATTCCCACCTTTAGAACTGAGGATACTCATTTAGGCTTTGTCAAAGCGAGACTCAGTTCAGGTACGTTGTTGGAAAAGGGAAATGTAATTTCCAAGAAGCCAGTGAATCAAAATGTCAAGACCAAATCCTTGTCAAAAACTGAACTGGCATTTCGACAGAATGCTAACACAGTTGGGAAACTGGATAAGCAAACTGTCGCGAGGAAAATTGACCTTCCCTCAAAACTGGATAAGCAAAATGTTTCCTATGCAAGGAATCCAGTTTAACCAACAAGAACGACTAAGCGACATGCATATGTTGCAAGGAAGTCGGTTCGACAATCGGAAATTAATCCGAGAAGCTATGATAAAATTGTTGTTCATCATACTTACCATCCGAATAGGGGGAACATCTATTTGACGCAAGAGTCTAGATAGTTTTATACTCAAAAGACTGTGATGGCTACACACCCGAGAAAAGTTTCTTAAAACTCTTTCCAGAATAGTCACTTCAGAAAGGGTTCACAGATCACACCCCTAAATAACATGCATCCATACAGCACACACCTTTCTAGAAGAAAGGCTAATCAAAATCAGAAGGGTGATTTTGTTTCACAAACTGTGAGAGTGAAACAAGTGTGGATACCAAAAGGTTGGATCCACATGACTAACCTTGCAGGACCCGAAAGGATACGGGGACCTAAATAATTTCTTCTGTGTTTTAGGGTACAAATCCGCTAAAGAAGTCAAAACCCTGGATATTAGACAGCAGATGCTCGGCTCACATGACAGGAGAAAAAAGATTGATCAAGGACCTGGAAATGTACGAAGGAGTAACAGTCTGCTTCGAAAACAAGGCCACGGGTCAAGTGATTGGAAAAGGATACGTGGAGCACAATGGAATAATCATTCAAAACGTATCTTTGGTCACTAATCTAAATCACAATCTCCTCAGTATAAGTCAACTGAGTGAGAGTGGCTATATTGTCAGATTTGAAAAATTAGAATGTCAAATAATAGACAAAGAGTCACACAAGATCATAATCAAAGGAATTAGAAGAGGAGGTCTATATAATGTAGATTGGTCCAGTGGAGTAAGAGGGACATGCCTCATAGCAATCAGTTCCTCAGAAGCCTTAAATTGGTTGTGGCACAAGAGACTTAGCCATGTGAACTTCAACTTGATCCGACATCTGGCGAAGCATAATCTAGTTGAAGGACTGCCACAGAAGAAGTTCCAAAAAGAAGGAGTATGTAAAGCTTGTCAGTTCGGGAAACAGACAAAAGCCACCTTCAAGACCAGGCCAGACACAGCAAGCACAAAGAGGATCTTGGAGCTGCTCCACATGGATTTGTTTGGTCCAGTCACCCACCCACAATTGGAAAACGAAGATATACATTAGTAGTTGTTGATAACTACTCAAGATATACATGGGTGGTGCTGCTCAAATCCAAGGATGAGATCAAAATTCATCTACCAGAACTGATCAACTGTTTTCAGAATGAAAAAGGATTAAAAGGGAAGAGGATAAGATCAGACAATGGAATTGAATTCTGCAATTGACCTGTAATGGTCTTCTGCGCTGAGATAGGAATTGGTCATGAGAAGTCTGCGCCAAGGACTCCTCAGCAGAATGGTCTCGCTGAGCGAAGGAACATGACTCTCAAAGAAGAAGTGAGAACCATGATGGATGAAATTGACATTGGAAAGGGATTCTGGGGAGAAGCCTTGATGACAGCCTGCTATACACAAAATAGAAGTACATTCAACACGCGGCTTCACAAGACTCCCTACGAGATCTACAATGGTCGTAAGCCTTCTATAGCTCATCTTCGTGCTTTTGGTTCTCCGTGTTATATTCACAATAATGGGAAGTTTAAGTTGAGTCCCTTCAAATCTAAAGTTGATGAAGGTGTGTTCCTTGGATATGGACACCCTTCATATAAGGGATATAGGGTATTCAACAAGACTACCCAGCTTGTGGAGATAACATGTCATGTTGTTTTTGATGAAGCTACTCTAGTGCGTAGGACACTCCAAGAACTGAGTCTAGAAAATAGTGAGATCACTGATGTCAATGATGAACCTAAAAATTATCTTGATCGTAATCAGACAGTTCCTCCGACTAGATCTATGAGTGATATCTCTGAGACTCCGGTTTCCTCGGCTGAACCCCAAACAGTCGAGAAGGCCGATGATGTAAATGTCATTGCTGAGGCCTTAAGGAACACATGCATAGAAGATTCAGGTGAAAAGAAGCCTCCTGAAGCACAGAATGCTGTTCTGGAAGCAGAGCAAGCTGATCCCAAGGAAGCCAACCTTGAGGACACCAAGGAATCAAACTCCGCTGACGAGCCAGCTGTTATTCAGAATTCAGAAGCAGACCAGGACACAGTTCCAGAACAAGGAGATGAAGGACCAGACAAAATGGTGGACAAGCCACATGAAGAATGGACTCTAGAAGAACGAGCCCGTGATCAAATAATTTACGTCGCCATGGATCTCATATTAGGTGCCTTATCACCTGGTCTAATGGATGAAGCGTTGGAGTACGACAATGCCAAAGAAATGTGGGATTTTCTCAGCACTATGGACAAGGAATCGGACCAGATAAAGAGAAACAAGCTATAACAATGGGTAGACAGGTATGAATCTTTCAGTTTGATTCCAGGTGAAACCATCAAGGACATGGAGGCAAGATTCAACAAGATTGTAGCTGAGTTAAAGAAGTTGGGAAGGACATATGAACTTCCTGACATGAATTCAAAAATCCTCTCAAGACTACCTAAGGAGGATTGGTTCGTCAAAGTAACCAGTCGAAAGAACAAGGATTTGTCAAAGATTAGCACCAAAGAGGTGTTCGCTCAACTAGAAGCTTATGAATGGGATATCGCCCAGATCAACAAGAATGAGGTTGTTTGCGCTACAATGAACATTGAAGAACCAATGGAAGGTGCGGTATTCTTTGGAAAGAAAGATGGAGAAAAGTGGAAAACCAAGAAGTCATTCCACTCAGATCGACCTGAACAGTCCAGTTCAACAAAAAAGATTCCTTCCATCAGCGGATCTCAATTTAAAGAAGATGAATACTCCGTGAGAGAGCTGGAGGAACAAATGAAAAGACTTCAAAGGCTATTGCTGAAAGCAAAAGGAAAAAAGAAAGATCCCCAGCAGACTCAATCAACGGACAACAAAAACAACAAGAGAAAACCAAGAACCTTACACAAGTGCAATTCCCCAGATCACCTAAAGTTCGAATGCCCCAAGGTAGATCCAGAATAAAGAGAATGACTCAGAAAGTTGTTCGAAAGACGTGCATCGAAGGCAATCACCAAAGCATTGCTGAGAAGAACAGAACTACCAGACATCCCAGATTATGACGACGAAAACTACGCATCAGAAGATGAAGAGTTTGTTCTAATGGTGTTCATGGCAGACATTAATGAAGAGCAGACAGGAGAGTCAACTCTAGCTGCCACAGCAAAACAGGTAACAAACACTACTCTGTCTATTTCTGATGATATGCATGACACTGCTGATTCATGTTATTCAGAATCAAATGAGATAACTATGGAATACATGTTAAAAGAATTTTCAAAGGTTCATGCATTAAATGACATTCTAGTCAAAGAAAACTCCTATCTGAAATCTCAACTTTCAAGTTTGACCAGTGAGATTGATAAATCTAGGTCAGCTGGCGAGGAACTTTCAAAGTTAAAAATTGATTTCTCCGTCTTAAGCAGTAATTATAATACCTTATGATAGGAAAATGAAATTTTGAAAATCAATCACTCAGTGCTAAATGCTTGTCAATGCAAATTTTCAAAAAGCACGAGAGATTTAGATGACATTTTAAGTGTCCAAAGTATTACGAACTTCTTTGTTGGACAATTCGTAAAGTAGATTAATCAATTACCTATCTCCGCTCGGTCTCAAGATAAATTAATTAACTCCGAAGATCTACAGATTTATTCCTACAATCAATCTCCTTCAGTTACGACAAGAAATCAGATTATATTGTGAAAATCTCTTTCGATTGAAAACTATTATAGTTACGTCTCAAGTGATCAACTAGTTAATCCTAAGATGTGGCCAACAAATCAAGATTATGAATAAGCACAGATTTCACAAACTACGAAGGGAAAGAGAAAATAATTCAATTAATCAAATATGTATACATTGATAATTCGAAACCCTAGAATCTGAGGAAGAGATTAGTTACACATTCAAAATAATATTCATCATAGAAGAATAAAACCTGAATTGCATAAAAATCGAAATTCAAAAATAATCCTGCAGAACTCTGTCTTCAAACATAAACTTCAAAAACCTTGAGAAACTCTAATTAATCTTCAACACTAAATTCTTGTAAGTATTCTCTTGTCTCTCTCTATAAAAAACGAATTCTACATGGCTTTTTATAATAGTGGAGAATGTATCATACAATATCTAGGTGTAGATATGGCTTTATCTCCAAAACAGATGCAGACTAGGATTCCCGAACTCGCGTCAATCGTGGGAGATTGGCGTCCATCGACGCTAGTGAAGTGCCTTCGTCGATCGACGTTCAATGGCATCGATCGACGTGGATGCTGCCTCCGTCGATCTTCTCTTTTCTTCCTTCATCGATCGCTCTTTCTTCATTCTCCTTGTCGATCGATGAGACATCCTCGTCGATCGACGTGGACCTGAAACTGGAAATCCAACTCTCTTCTGTTTATGGCCAAAACTCTGCATGATTCATCAAACACAACATTACGAGCACAAAAGCCAATTCATGCACGAAAACTAATACAAAAACGATCTTTACACCACACATTCAGTCAAAGAACAACCAGATAAGTTGGTGAAAATCCTAACTTATCAAAGACCTGTGAAGTTTATCTTCAAAAGGTAACTTTGGGATTCTTTCTGTTCCAGAAAGAATCTAGCAGTCACTATTGCGGTGCAAGAGTGATTCGTACAGGCAACGCCAACACAAGGATATGTTCCGGGAAGAACTATAAAACTCCCAACAGTCAACGTCCAAGGAGAAGGGGAGATTTTTCCTCACTCTTAGGAGTGCCATCGGTTGAATATTGGAGATCGAGGTGCTTGAAGGTGCGCGCTGACAAGCCGGAGGAGCTGCTCAACGTTAGAGATCAGGCCTGACCTTGTACTCATTCTTCTAGTGAATTTTCAGTCAGAGGACTGAAGAGTGTACGTAGAACAATTGTTCGAACCACTATAAAATCCTTGTGTCATTTACTGCTTTGCTTCGCTGATTAGTTGTTGATTAAATCATTTAAAACTCAACACACCAAGTGTTGTAGTATAAACTGCAATCAACCTAACGAATACATGAGCTAAAACATTTAGATAAACACTTGCTAAGTCGTGACCTTAGCAAGACACGTGCAAGATAAACTTTAATACTTCCGCTGCATATATCATAACTCTGATCGGGGACCAATATATACAAGCTGTGAAGGAGTGGGAAGCTCCTAAAACTCCGAATGAAGTTCGAAGTTTTCTTGGATTGGCAGGATACTATCGCAGATTCATTGAAGGATTTTCCAATATCGCCAGACCAATGATGCAACTTCTGAGGAAAGGAATTTAGTATACGTGGACAGAAGAGTGTGAAGAGTGTTTCCAACGCTTGAAAAAACTCTTAACCACTGCCCCAGTTTTGGCAGTACCCGAAGAAGATAAAGACAATAAGTTGTATACTAATGCCTCCAAGAATGGTCTATGTTGTGTTTTGATGCAAGAAGGCAAGGTGATAGCGTATGCATCACATCAATTGAGGATGCATGAATTGAATTATCCCACCCATGATATGAATTAGCAGCCATTGTCCACGCATTAAAGATTTGGAGACACCATCTCTATGGAGCTAGATGTGCAATCTTCACTGACCACAAGAGCCTTTAGTAATTCTTTGAGCAGAAAGTCTTGAATATTAGGTAAAGAAGATGGTTGAAACTAGTGAAGGATTATGATTTGATCATTAATTATCATCCTGGTAAAGCTAATTCAGTAGCTGATGCGTTGAGCTGAAAGACTCCAGCCAAAGCTTGTGTTGTAATAATGCAAGAGGATGAATTGACCAAGGATTTAGAAAAGTTGAATCTTGAAGTAGTTTCACCACTAGAGACGGTGAGTATGAGAATAGCAGCCTTATTGACAAGTCCTGACCTACGGACAAGAATTGAGGAAGCACAAAGAAAAGATAAAGATTTGGAAAAGACACGACTTCAAATTCGCGAGAAGGAAGTCACAAATTTTCAAGAAGCATCCGATTATGCAATAATGTATGATAGGAGAATGTGTGTGCCAAAAGGTGATGATTTGAAAGAAGAAATCATGAGAGAAACACACGAAAAGTACGAAGATGAACCAAGACTTGAAGTCAAAATTTTGGTGGGAAGGTATGAAACGAGACATAGCCCTATTCCTAGAATGATGCTTGGCGCGCCAATAAGTAAAAGCATTGCATCAAAGGCTGTATGGAAAGTTACAGCCACTTGACATCCCTAAGTGGAAGTGGGATGCAATAGCAATGGATTTTATGACCGGTCTACCCAAGTCCCAAAGAGTGAACACTGCCATTTGGGTGATTGTGGACCGTTTGACAAAATGTGCACATTTTCGGCCGATTCAGATTACGTATGGATCAGATAACTTAGCCCAAATTTATGTTAAGGAAATCATCCGATTACATGGTGTGCCAATGACAATCACATCTGATAGAGACGCAAAGTTCACATCTCAATTTTAGACTAGCCTGCAAAAGGAACTTGGAACTCGATTGAACTTCAGCACTGCTTTTCACCCTGAACAGATGGTCAAACTGAGAGAACCATAGAAACATTGGAAGATATGCTCAGAACTTTTGTTCTTGCAAGAGGAGTGAAATGTGATGTCATTCTACTATTGATTGAATTTGCATACAACACCAGCTTTCAAGCCACCATTTGAACGGCCCCATATGAAGCACTTTACGAAACAAAGAACAGATCTCCCTTGTATTGGGATGAAGTTTGTGAACGGAAAATTTTAGGACCTGCTTTAGTCGCTGAAATGATAGAAATCATTCGACAGATCGTCCTAGAATAAAAAAAGCCCAAGATCGACAGAAATCCTACACTGACAAGAGATGAACTGAATTGACTTTTGAAGTCGGAGACTAGGTGTTCTTAAAGATATCGCAAATGTTCATAACGTCTTCAGCGTGTCGCAATTGTGGAAGTACATCTTCGATCAAAGACACGTTATTCATGAAGATGAAGTTCAACTCCAGCCATATTTGACTTACGAAGAAGGACCTGAATCGATCATTGATTTGAAAACTCAAGAGCTCCGCAAGAAAAAAATCAACCTTGTCAAAGTCCTTTGGAAGCATCATGGCACTTAGAAGAAACATGGGAACTTAAAGACAAGATGACGGAAAAGTACCCCGAACTCTTTTTGTAACCTGCGAAATTTCGAGACAAAATTTTTTTAGTCGGTGAGGATGTAACGCCCTTCGTAAATTTTTGATGTATTTATCAAATTTCCAAAATTTATATTTTTAATCAAATTTAATGTGAGGTTTCGCGATCGATTTGAATTGGGAAATTATTATTATTACGACACTATTCATTTGTCACCCTTATTTAAATGGAGTAATTAATTATTAATTAATATAATTAAATTGATATCGCTAATTTATTTGACGAACCGGCATATTCATATCGGGATAATATCGATCGATAAATATTCGTGGATCAACGATATATCATGGTCTCCCGTGCAATGATGCAAAGAGATGTGGAGTTGACGTGAGGTGATGTTAAAGTGACCGATGTGACAAGCAAATGACAACCGATTTATCCTTTTTTACTTTTGGTAATTCCCAATTTACCCTCACCTCCCTTCTGAAAATAATACCTTCCCCTTCACTCCATTCTCACTCTCTCTCTCTCTCGCTCTCTAATTTCTCTCCAAAGGAATTCCGGCGAACTTTCTGGCAAACTCCGGCGAAGCGCCGACTAGGTGTTTCTAGAGTTAAGATATACAATTTTTGACTCCTCTAACCTCATTCTTTCAATTTCCAACACTCTTTTCTTCATTATCCATGTTTTAGAAGTTGAAATTAAGCTAGGAGAGTGTTGATCAAGCTCTCGAACCTCCTCAAACGTCAAGGAGGTATAGATCGAACCCCTCTCTAGCTATATCATTAGTTTGAGCACGTTTACTATTTTTTCCCTAGTTGGAAATGTTGTGATCTAGGCTTATACTTGAGTTCATAAGTACGTATGCATGTTTAGCATGTTATATTATTAACCTAGAATCTATATATCGACCTAGGAATCGAGTTGTGGTTATTTTGAGCATTTTTGGTATATTTGCCCTATTTAGAAATATTGAGGTTTTATTTTGATTCCAACATGTTTTGATGTTTAAATTTATGTCTAGACTCGTTATATTTGTTAGAAAACAATTTAGTGTTGTTAGAAATCGATTGAACGTGCCCGGATAACTGTTTGAGCCAAAACACAAAAAATCTGCCGAAGGCAAAATGCCTCAGTTTCAGTCTACATGCGTGGTGTCGATCAACACAGAGCATGTCAATTGACTCACACCCATGTCGATCGACACAGCTATACGATTTGGATTTTTTGTGTCGATCACTTGTATCAATCGACACGAGCCCCATATTAGGCAACATCCGGAATATTGATCGACACAAACCATATTAGCCCCACGCTGCACCACCTTGCCCCGCCACCGCCGCCCGAAGAGCGCGAGCCTGCCGCCGTCGAGCGCGCGCGCATGCGGAACCTAGGGTTCCGCCATGTCGCGCGCACCCCCTCGCGCCTAGCCCGCCGCCGCTCGCTGTCCCGGCCTGGCCTCCACCTCCTTGCGTCTACGTCCCAGAGCCCCGCACCCCATCGGCCGGACTTGGGCCGTGCCGTTGCTGCCTCGCGCGTGCACAGCCTCGCGGCGAACCCTAGGGTTCCGCCGTGGCTGCCGCACGCTCGTCTTGCCGTGCCACCTACTGCTCGAAGTTTCACGACCGCCGTGCATGGCCACCCGCCGTGTCAGCACTGTCGTGCGCCGCCGCGTATGTCGTGCAGTTTCCTTCGTTCTTCGTGTTCGTCCCTCCTTCTTCATGTTCTTCGTTCTCCGTTTTACTGATTTAATTTTAAAAATAAAAATTACATGGAATGATCCTAATTACAATTTTAAATCTAAATCTAACCACGGATTTATCTCGTAGGTGAAAAACAAATCCTTATAAAATGGCGGATTAACCCGAGAACCACGAGGACGAAAAACAAATTCATACAATCCATATAACCCATACATGCAATTATTCAATAATAAGTATCATGCAAATCATAGGCAATATTATTTTTCCTGACAGAGCCAATTAATCAACCTGGCTCTGATACCAGTTGAAGGGATTCGCGAACTGAATCACGAAGTCCGTTTGCCAAGTTCGATAATTGGAATATCAAAAATAAATTGCTACGCCTATGATTATTCCTAGCATGCTCCTATTGATTATGGATAAGGGGGGGTTTATGCGGAATACCTGGATTGTAGAAACCAGAAGAACGAGTGCGCAGAGATTCCTCTTGATCCCTTTTCCCGTATACAAAGATTAATTCTTAACAGATAAAAAGAATTAAATCTGATGAAAATGAATGATAATTTTCAAAAACAAGAAGGAGAGAGAAGAATGAAGACGATCCTCCTTATCTGATCTTCTTATCTGTATCCCAACTCAATATGAATATCTGGTGAAGATTCCCTTCAGATTCCTTGCCCGGTTGAGAAGCAGAATTTCCTCCTCGTTTCTCAGATCTAGTCGATCACCAAAGCTCCCAAAATATGGTTTGTTGTGTGCAACATTTGATCTTGTGGTGTGTTGTGATCTGAGAAATTGAGGCCTATTTATAGGAAAATACTGGACTTCTATTGGGCTTGAGTTTCATGGGCTAGACCAGGGACCAGAATGCAAATTGCAAATAAGGCCTATCAATTAATTAATTCCCATATTTAACCCAAAATATAATTAATTAATTAATATTGATTCATTCCACCAGAGAATCAATACTGTCCTACCTATTTGCTACCACGTTTTGAGGTACGGGTTGCATGGGCTCGGTTTATCCCCACATTTAAGGTTACAGACATTCGTTAATTAATTTTAGCTCTAATAAGCTATTTAATTAATTAACATCTTATATTCCTGAGTCAATCCACTCAAACCTTTTCACTTATGGTTGAACATAATTAGCCTACAGGACTTTAGAATAACGAACATTTTGAGCTGCTCAGGGAATGGCACCATCCTATATAGGATGTGGTTACCTAGTTACAGTACCAGACAGTCATACATAGAATGCTATCACCCAAGATACAGATATACAGGCTCAACTAGAGCCTTTCACTGCAACTCAAAGTGATACACAATCTGTGTGTACTTCTGTACCTTCATATAGGCTTAGGATCTCATCAAGACATAGAGAAATGGATTCTTTTAATGTCAGATAAAAGAATCGATCTCGACTTAGGTCCTTATAAATGTGTGCCCCACACCAGCATACCAAGCCATCCAAGATAAGATGCTTATTACCGCGTATGCTGCAGCCTACACCGACAGTTTATCCTGGAACTGTCTCAGCTGTGACAACTATTTATATCTCGCTAGGTCAAAAACAATCCATACGATCTTCCTTGATCTACTACACACCGTATGATCTCCCTATCGACGAGATAAAAAGATAAGAGCATTTGCGACACATGTTTGTTAATTCAGACAGGAGATGAACATACAACATTTATGATTCCCAGTATATTAACCAATCGACCTTGTACATAATATACCAATCATAATGCTTTCAGTATATAAATCCATCAATCTCCCACTTATACTCAAAGCATTATACATGTGCTTTCCAGAGTATAATGCGTCTAAACTAATCTAGCTATTTCAATCATTCCACGTGGCTCGCTTTGTTAGAATAGCTCTGCTACTTAGAAATTTTGTAAACTCAGAAATTTTCCTCTTAGATTCAGCAAGTGATAGTAAGCTTTGATCGCACCAAAAAGGGGGAAATTGTTGGGAATTATTCTTGAATTCCTCCCTTTGGATCAAATTGTAAAAGGTTTTGTTGAATCAAAGCCTTTGCTAGATTGGTCAATCATTGCTGAAATCTAGTATAGTCTAGCAACTCTTGTAATGTCCTGTTTAGGAAAGATATTGAGTTGTAATAGATTAGAATGCTAGAAGTATTCTCGAAAGATGGTAGCTGCTAGAGAAGTCAGCAGATGAAGAATGACTGCTAAAGGAGATAGTGGTCAAGTACTAAGAAGAATGAATGCTAAAGCGTTAGCAAGTGAGATGCTGAAGGAAGAGACTGCTAGAAGCACTTACTCTGCAGTCAGAAGCAAAGAGATAGCAGAATGCTGAAGGAATTAGCATTTGCTAACATTCAAGAGATTGCTGGAATTTATAGCAATCAGAAGTCAAGGGATTCAAGTGCTGAATACGCGATACAAAGTAGAATGCTGAATGAGTCAGCACTCGCTACTACTTAGCAGATTGCTAGAAGAGCTTAGCAATCAAAAAACTTAGTAAATTGCTCCCAGCATTCTCCAAGAATGCTAAGCAAGGCAATATCTAGCAAACAACTACTAATACTACCGTTCTGACAAAAGTACAAGCAAAGGACAAAAGCTTTCCCGAAGTAGGTCGGAAAGTAATGTACAATGCCGGAAAGGACGGATAAAGTCAAACTCCTTTTGTACGAGGAAGCCGTTCTGTCTAACGGGTATAGAGATTCAAAGTTTGAATGTCCAGGTATAAAAGACAAGTCCAAAACAGAGAGATGACTACTGCTTCCACTACCTTTGCTTTTACAAACACTTCAACCAGATTTGCTAAGGCAATAATTGAGATTCCTTTGACAAGGCGAACAAAGTGAGAAAGTGTCAGTGTAGAGCACGAGACTTAAAGTATTCAAAGCTCTCAACAACCGTAGTGTCCCCTATCTTAAACTACATTGAAGAGATTCCTTGACTTAGCTCAAGAATCCAATCATTGGGATACCTTCCATCCTAGGAAGCATCCAACAGTCACATCTCTGAAAAGTGGTTGACAATCACGGGCTGCTGCCAAAACCAGATAGAGTTCGGGAAGGAACTATTTAGCTTCCATAGCAGCAAAGACAAGTTTTACAAAGGTCCCACCTTTGACTTGGCCGCAGCTGCTGTCTGAAAGATTGGAGCATCGGAGGATAGCCTTGTAGTGGCTAGGTCAAAAGCTCACTACCTGCTACAAGAGATTGGCGATTCCTTGTACTTCAAATATCTTTTTAGTGAATTCTCAGTGATACGACTGAGGAGTGGACGTAGATCGTTAAGATCGAACCTCTATAAATATTGTGTCTTGCTTATTGTTTTATTGATTTTGTGCTTGATTTGAAACCTAGCACCCTCAGTTGCTAGAGTATATCTCTAAAAGAAACCCTAACTTGAACCTTGAGCTAAATATTTTGAAAAGAACCTAAGTGCGAGATAAAGTTAAGTTAATCTTTCGCTGCATTCGTGTGTTAGTTGTTTGTTGCTCACCATGACGACTCTGATTTGGGACCAACAAGTGGTATCAAAGCGGTAGGTCGAACGACCGACTGCTTCTGAGTCGCTTTAAGATCCAGAGATGGCAGATGTTCTTGCTAAAGGTCCCATTAAAATTATGAAAGCTAACACTTTTGTAGGACCAGTTGCTGATGGACAACCAAGACCACCTCAAATGGTCGTGAAACCGTTTGATGAGTTCACGGTGGAAGATAAAAAAAAAGAGCTCAGTTGGAGCACTTAGCAAATGTTGATCCTTGACTCTCTGCCTCCGTTGATGGCAGATAAAGCTTTGGACTTTGATACAACTAAGGAAATGTGGGACTATGTCTGCGCATCTTCCCAGGAGACCGAGCAAATGAAACGCAATAAGCTCCAAGTAGCTGTTGATAAATATAAATCTTTCTCTATGAATGCAGGATAAACTATTCTAGCAATGGAAGAAAGATTCAACACCATTGTCGGAGAGCTCGGGAACCTAGGAAAGACCTATGATAACGGGGAGATGAATAACAAGATAATATCAAAGTTCTTTCCAAGGGAGGATTGGTTCGTGAAGATGACGAGCCTGAACGAGAAAGACCTTAGCCAAATGTCTGCATCTGAGGTATTCGCTCAACTCAAATCTGACAAGTTTATTATACAACCATCGAAGAAGAACGAAGCTGCTGTAGCTCAAGCTTCATCAGCACCCACTGTAAACTCTGAGGAATTAGCATATCTTCCTAAGAAAGATGTTCGAAAATGGAAGCCGAAGAAGCCCTTCTATAACCATGAGAGATCTGCTCCAGCTTCTCCAGCAAAGGAGGTAGTTCCACCCTCCAGCTTGCAGCCTGAAGATCTCAAGATAAGTGAGCTAGAAGAGCAAATGCGAAAGCTTCAGAAGCTGATGCTGGAAGCTAAAGCTGAAAAGGAAGCAAAGGAAGCCAAGCTTACTTCATCATCCTCTCGTTCCACAGAAAGGAAACCAAGGACATGCTTTGAATGTAATTCTCCAAATCATCTTAAGCTTGAATGTCCAAGCGTAAGTCAGGAAGAAAGAGAGCGCCTCAAACAAAGGTTTGAGAGAAGAGCTGTTCGAGCAGTCACCAGAGCGTTGCTGATCAGGACCGAAGTGCTAGACATTCCTGATAATGAAAAAGAATATTATTCTTCAGAGGAAGATGATGAGGAGGCCATGCTTGTCTTGATGACCAATATTGTTGAAGATGCTGATGTGATGTTGAGCACCTTGCTAAATCGGCTCTAGCAATCGATGCTCAGAAGGTATTTTCTATGAGTATTTCATTTCCAGCAATCACGCAGCAATCTGAAAAGTCTACTTCTTTAGATTACGAGGATGATTATCTTACTAAGCTATCTTTAGAGTTCTAAAAAATGTATGTTATGAAAGATGCTATAGTACGAGAGAAAACCTCGCTGAAATTTAAGGTTACATCTTTGATCGAGGAAGTCGAAAGACTAAAGTCTGATAATGAGGAATTATAAAAAATTAGAGCGAACTTCTCCAAACTTTGTGAAAATTTTCAAAATCTTGAAAAGGAGAATCAAGCTTTGAAGAACAAATCTAGTAAGGAATGTATTTGTGCTTACACTACTAGCAAGGCAGTTCTCAATGCCATTGTCAGCCGGCAAAGATCTCATTCTGATAGATCTGGGTTAGGCCTTAGTTGTGTTGAAACTTTGGGTGAAACCTCTGAGAAGGTTGTTGTTGAAAAGGCTGAAACTTCTAAGCGGAAAATGATTACATTTGTTTATGCTGGAAAGTTGAATGCTAGAGAGAATGCTAAGGAATGGATGACTGCTGAGTCCTCAACTGCTAAGCTAAATGCTAAGCAGAAGGATTGGCATAAGCAGAAGGCATCTGCTGGACCTCAGCAGAGGACCCAACAAATATATGCTAAGCAGTCTGCTAAGCAGCCACCCCCAGCAGTGTCTAGAAGGAATGCTGAGCATTATGTTTCAAATGCTAGAAAAGCAAATCTTTCTTCCACAAGGGCAAGCAGGTTCAATACCATGCTGTAAGACCACAGTACTCGCGATACACATCACATAGGAGGAACACCTATGTGAGGCCTGAGTCCAAACAATCTCATTTTCAAAGGACTAGGAAGGCTAAGCACACAACTCAACCACGTTCAAATTACGCAAAATTTGCTTATCCATCCAAGGTCGAGAAAGGTGCGAAGAGTGATAGCAAGAAGAAAATCTTGAAAATCACCAAAATGTGGGTTCCAAAAGGAACCATGGTTCACACTAATCCTCTAGGACCCGATGCTAAGTGGGTACCTAAATCTACATGTTGATTGTTTTGCAGGAACAGGATCCAAGAGCTAAGACATCAGGGATGTCAAATGTGTGGATCCTTGATAGCGGTTGTTCAGTGCACATGACGGGGGAAGAAGAGTTGTTCTCTGATCTTCAAAGAATCCATGGCCCCACAGTCATGTTTGGTGACAACAACAAAGGCAGAGTGATTGGGAGAGGATGTATTGAGAGAAATGGACTAAGAATTATCAATGTTGCTCTCGTATCCAATCTCAAGCACAATCTGCTAAGTATCAGCCAACTATGTGAAAATGGGTACACCGTTTCTTTCGTTAATACTGGTTGTTCTATTGCTGACAATGCTACTGGTAAAGTCAAGCTAAGAGGCATCCGCAAGGGTGGCCTATATATTGTATATTGGCAAAGTGGCCAGCAACATTCTTGTTTTGTAGCATTGAACAGGGAAGAAACCAATTGGCTATGGCATAAGAGGTTGACCCACCTGAATCTCAAGACCATCAACCACCTAGCCAAGCACAAGCTTGTTGAGGGATTGCCTGCTGAGACTTCTCGAAAGGAAGGTGTGTGCAAAGCTTGCCAGCAAGGGAAGCAGACCAAGGCATCCTTCCGATCCAACCCGGAGAAGGCCACTTCAGAGAGAATCTTTGAGCTCTTGCACATGGATTTATTTGGCCCAGTCACTCCAGCCACTATAAGTAAAAAGGTCTATACGCTTGTGGTTGTTGATGACTTCTCCAGGTACACATGCGTTCGATTGCAAAGGACCAAAGATGAGGTGAAGCTCATTCTACCTGAGTTGATCCTCAAGGAGCAGAATAGCAAAGTGGTTATTGTGAAAAAGATTTGTTCTGACAACAGGACTTAATTTTGCAATGGGATTCTGATGGATTTTTGTGCCAAAGCTAGTATCGGGCATAAGAAATCCACTGCTAGGACTCCCCAGCAGAATGGTCTAGCAGAGAGAAGGAATAGGACCCTGAAGGAAGCAGTGCGGTCGATGCTAGCCGACTCCGGTCTGAGTGCTAAATATTGGGGCGAAGAAGTCATGACAGCCTGCTATACACAAAATAGGAGCGCAATCAATGGCATGTTCAATAAGACTCCTTATGAAGTGTACAATGGTCGTAAGCCTTCTATTACTCATCTTCGTGTTTTTGGTTCGAAATGTTATATTCATAACAATGGGAAGTCGAAGCTTAACACTTTTTCGCCTAAGTTTGATGAAGGTTTGTTCCTGGGATATGGACATCCATCTTACAAAGGCCATAGAGTGTTAAACAAGACGACTCAAGTTGTGGAAATAACATGCAATGTTATTTTTGATGAGTCTACGTTAGTGCGCAGAGTTATAAGAGAGCAGAAGGATAACAATCATGAGACTAATGATGTCAATGGTCAATCTATCTTGAATTCTTTCGAAAATATGCGGATTGACACGACTAAGTCGATGAATGATTGTAATCCAGCACAAACGCACTCAGTAGGTGACCAAACTGATCCGGACGATGATGCTAATGATCATGCTGAGGCCTCCAATCCGATTTATCTTAATGATAATTTGGATATTTTGGGATCATTGGATGAAGATGTAGAAATCCCAAAGCCAACACAGGATGCTGAAGAAGGATTAGGCGTTGATGGAGATATCGCAAAGGAAGATGCTGAGCATTTGGTTATCAATGCTGAACCCCAGGTGGATGCTGAGAATCAGGTAGCTGAGATTCGAGCAGCTGAAGTTCCAGATACTGAGACGTAGAATGCTGGACCGGAGGTGATTGTTGAGGAGAATACTCTAGCAGACAACAATCCAGCAGGCGATGCTAGTGCTGAAGTCCCAGCACCCAGCAATCCATAGCCGAGATGGCTATGTGATCATCCTTTGGATGCTGTGCTTGATGATGTCAATGATCCAGTAAGGACGAGACAAGGCAATGCTATGCTAGCATGCTATATGTCGCAGGAAGAGCCTAAGAAGATTGAAGATGCTCTACAATCTCCAGATTGGGTGAATGCTATACAAGAGGAGCTTGCTGAATTCGCTCGCATTCATGTATGGGATCTTGTTGATAGACCCGAGCATCAAAGCGTCATTGGGACGAAATGGGTCTTCAAGAACAAGAAGGATGAGACCGGAATGGTCATTCGGAACAAAGCATGTCTAGTTGCCAAAGGATATAGACAATGCGAAGGGATTGATTATGATGAGACGTTTGCTCCGGTAGCTCGGCTGGAAGCAATACGATTATTCCTCTCGTATGCCAGCCACAATAAGTTTTCAGCCATGCAAATAGGCGTAAAGAGTGCCTTTTTGAATGGTGACCTCAAGGAAGAGGTGTATGTTGAGCAACCACCTAGCTTCGAACAAGGAAACCAAGTTTATAGGCTAAGGAAAGCCTTATATGGTTTGAAGCAGACACCGAGGGCATGGTATGCAACATTGTCAAATTTTTTGCTAGACAATGGTTTCAAGAAAGGGAAGATAGATCAGACTCTCTTTCGAATCAAAGATGAAGGAAGCATTTTACTCGTGCAGATATATGTCGACGATATTATCTTCGGCAGGAAAGATCAAAGCTTGTGTGAAAAGTTTTCTGAGCTCATGCGGAGTAATTTTCAAATTAGCATGATGGGAAAGATGTCTTACTTTCTCGAATTGCATGTCCAGCAATCAAGCGAAGGAATCTTCATTCACCAGAAGAATTGTCCTGAAAAGACGAAGTATTGTCCTGAAAAGACGAAGAGCTTGAGGATTCCAATTAGCACGAGCTGTCAAATCTCCTTTAATGAAGGCGGAGAACCTGTAAATCCTACTCTCTATCGAGGTATCATTGGATCTTTACTTTATTTGACGGGTAGCAGGCCAGATATTTCTTATGCGGTGGGAGTTTGCGCGAGATATCAAGCAAATCCTAAGACATCGCATTTGGATGTTGCTAAGAGGATCATCCGATACCTCAAGTGTACCGAGGGTCTTGAAATTTGGTACCCAAGGAATGATGGGATAGCACTTAGCGGATATTCCAATTCAGACTTCAGAGGATGCAAGATTGATCGAAACAACACGAGTGGCACTTGCCAATTCCTTGGACATAAGCTGATTAGTTGGTTTAGTAACAAGCAGCACTCAATGGCTACGTCTACAACTGAAGCAGTATATGTTGCAGCCGCGAGTTGTTGTGCGCAAGTGTTGTGGATCCGGCAGCAGTTGCTAGATGATGAAATTCCTTCGGAATGTGTGCCGATCTACTGCGACAACAATAGTGCTATGTGCATAACAAAGAACCATGTTCATCATTCATGGACTAAGCATATTCATATCCAACATCACTTCATTCGAGATCATCAAGAGAAGAAGGATATTGATGTTCAATACATATGCATCGAAGATCAGCTTGTTTATATCTTCACTAAGCCGCTTGCTGAGGCCAGATTTAAAGAATTATGTCTGAAATTAGGCCTTATGGAGCTAGAAAATGTCGTGGATGAATGAGTTCTAAATCTCATTCTTTCTTGGATTTCTGGAGTTGTTCAGAAGATAAGAGAAAAATGTATCCCAGCTTACGTTTTTAGTTTGCTAACTTTTGCTGAGGTATGGTTGCTGAGCAAGTGTATGCTGAGTCCAAGCTATCAGCAGTTCCTAAGTTGCGAGAGATACAATAAGTGGTTCACACGGTTGCAAGAGATTTGAATGCTGAGTCCAAGCTCTCAGCAGTCGCTATGCGGATGCTAGGATTTGAATGCTGAGTCCAAGCTCTCAGTAGTTCAAGTGCTTGCTAAGGACTTTACCTCCAGCAGATTGCTGAGTCCAAGCTCTAGCAGTCTCCGACTTGCTAGGAAAAGTCAAAGTGGGAGGAATTTGAATTTCAAATTCAAGGTGCATTTAATACATGCCAGCGACGGTGACAAACCAGGAGCCGACACGTCATCAGCACTTGAGTTCATAGGGGCGTGGAGCACCATACGAACCGTCCCTGCTAAGCTGAGCCGTCGATTGAATTTGAAGCGATGTCATCCCAACCGTCGAATCATCTCCCAAAAGGTATAAACTCCACACTTAATCAGATTTTCCATTCTACAGAAAATTTGAATCCCTAGCTTTCACACCTTCAAACTCTCTCAAAATTCCCAAATAATCTCTCAATATCCTTAAAAAATTTCTGCTAATCCTGAATCCCCTACTCACTCTCACCTATTTGAATCCCCTACACACTCCGCTATGTCTGATTCCTCTACTGAATCCGGATCCCCCACCCAAGCACCCTCTATTGATGTAACTCTCCACGAAAGGCGGGCACCAGAGTTCACCGAGATAGTCAAGAAGGAGGATGTTGAGGATGACAACCCCTATGCTCAATTGGTTACACTGGCCAAGAAGAAGGTGTAGTCAGGCATGTCCAATGCTCAGAGGCACGCTGCGCAGATAATGAAGGATCGCATCCTCTACATCCCTCTTGCTGCTCTTCATTTTCCGGAATGGATAATGGAAACCCTAGCCAAGGAAGGGGTAGTTCAATATTTGCCAGCAGAACCACTGAGGTTCCACCCTCATATGGTTTCTGAGTTCTACACCCAAGCTGTTGTGGCCAAGGACAATCAGAAGTCCATCAAGACCTCGGTTTTTTGCACAATTTTAGAAGTGAATGATGCCATTCTTGCTGCTAGGTTTGGCATTCCCAACACCGGCGAGAACATCGCCACCTACAAGGTCAACGATCATGATGAGATGAAGAAAAGGTGGAAAGCCTGGAAGAAACCAGAGTTGACCAAAGATTAGAAAGGGAAGCCAATCACGTGGAAGCCAGCCACGCTGATCAACCAATTCAAGGATGAGTTCAAGCTCCTTGCTGAGCTGGTAATCAAGATGTTTTAGTGTGATGTTGGTTCATATTCTGAACTTTTGTCGAAGAAGTATGTCGTTATGATGGCATTGGTGGATAAGGTCAAAGGGAATTGGGTTGAATTCTTTTATGAGCGGTGGTTGGAGCATGTCAAGAAGAATGTGAAGATCCAGAAGGAAGGGATCTTCACATTAATTGTGAATTTTGGATTGAAAATAAACAAACTCATCGAGATGTTCTTCCACAAGAAGAAGCTTGACAGGGGAGAGACACTTCTTCCCACCAACTTCATACCGGTGACGAAGAAGATGCCAGCTCCAGCTGATCTCTCCCGGCAGATCATGCTGAAGGGCAAGTCCAACGTTGCCACCAAGATTCCTACCTCCACAGAGGAACCTCACCCAACTGAATTTGCTTTTCAGCAATTGGAGCATGCCACTGCTCTGACTCCTGAGGAGATTGCCGCGGAGAAGAAGGCTGCGGAGATTGCTCAATCCTTCCAGGGTCTAGCCGACATTGAGAATCTTGGCGATCTGCCGGCTGAGAAGCAGGATCCGCTTTAAGCGGAGGTGCCGAAGAGGAAGCGCACCGAGGTGACAAGTCCTGAGAAGGTAAGGACGAGGAGGAGGATAGTGAAAACCTCCGAGAAAGATTCTAAGAAGATTAGAGTTGTGGAGAAGCCAGAAGAGGAGCCGGAGACCCCAGCTGCTGATAACGAAGGGAAGGTTAGCCCCCTCTCCTCCAAACCCCTTTCCGAGTGATTGAGAGTGCTGAGGGAGAGGAAAAGGAAGAGAACAACAGAGAGGAGGGCTAAAAAAAAAAAGTTCAAGAAGGAGATGGAGAAAATCACCTTTCAGGCTCCGGACATGAACTTCGAGCAAGTGAAAAACGCTACTGATGAGTGTGCTGCCAAGAAAGCTGCTGAATTGTTGGCGAAAGTAGCATAGGAGGCTGCCAAGAAAAAGAAAGGAAAAGGGAAAGAAGTTGTTGAAGTCCCTATCACGACCCCCGTGGTTGCTGAGAAGATAGTCCTTGAACAGGAGGCCTTGACCGATCAGGATATTGATAAATTGTTGGAGGCCGAAGTTTTTGATGTTCCAAGCCATCCTCAAGGCCAAAGCCGCCTTAGCATTTGAGAGCCTGCTGCTGGGCAAGCAGGTAGCAGTAGCGCTCGACCTGCTAAGGCTGTGCCTCGAGGTGCTGAGGATGTTGGCACATCCGGATCGAGTCAACGTGCTGAGCAGGTGGCTAGCACTGCTGAGGGACCGCATGCTGAGAAGTAGGCTCGCATTGCTGGGCATCCAAGTGTTGAGCCAGTGGCTAGCACTTCCGGCAGAGCTTAAGAGTCACATGTCGAGGAAAGGCCTTATGCTGAACAAGACCCAGGCTTTTTAGCCTCGTGTTATTCTGAGTCAGTCTCTGAGGGCGAGTCTTAGGATGTGTACGATGCTCGCTTTCTAAGGAAGATTCCTACTGGAACCGACGTGCAACTACGAGTACCCTTCACTGGATTGCCAGGGTGTTGCTTCAGGATACGAAGGGTAGCTCAATGGTGTGCACCGGTCTACCTCGAGGAGGAGGTAATTTTTGATTTATTTTCCATGTACTCTGAAATCGAGGAGTTTGTTTTAGCTGAAGTTGAAAGAGACATTGCCAACATTTTTTACGTTAAGTTGGATGAGTCGACGGAGCAAGGGAAAGTGTTGAGTGAGGAGTTCAGAAGGTGGAAGAAGTTTGACTACATAATGCATCAATTGTGCTTTGAAGAGAGGATGCTAGTTATCACCACCAAGGGGCTGAATTTTTGGAGGAAAGAGGAAAAGTGGGCCAACGACTGGATGGATCAAGTGGCCGGGACCAAGCAGTACTCCGATAAGCAAGTGCTTGCGAGGCTCCAAGCCATTCGTGCCCATCTGCTGTTCACAAATTCTAAATCTTTGCCAAAATCTTCATTTGCTCCAGATGGCTACTCTAATGCCAGGATCGAGTTATCCAAACGCCAAGCAAGAGCAGTTGCTGAATATCATAGACGCCAGGCAGAGCATGAAGCTTAGAAGAAGGAGCAACTACTTGCAAGGATGGCTGCCGAGGCTGCTGAGCGTGAGAGCGCAGAGCTGAACGCCCAAGATAAGATGCTTATCTTATTCTTGGAGGATGATATCCTTGAAGTGGCACGAGCTATTCAAACAGAGGAGGCCCGAGCTGCTTAGTCTGTTCAAATCATGGAGGCAGCAAAACGAATAATGGATGAGGAACATCGCTACTCAGCTGCTCAAGGCGCCATTGCTCAAGTCATGGAGGCGGCCCAGCTCTTAATAGACGAAGAAACTTGATACACATCTGCTCAAGGCCAAATTGCTAAAGCTATGGAGGCAGCAACACGCATAATCAAAGAGGAAACTCTCTACTTAGCTGCCTATGGCGAAGTGGATGTTGTTATGGAAGAAGTTGCTACTGCTGCAAGTCGAGAACTGGTGATAGCTACAACTTCCTCATTCGATGCTACTCCACTAAGTTCTCACGACTTTCACTCCTACTTGGACTCGGCTGTTCAATTTGCGGTACAAAATGCTCTATCTACTATCATTGAACGAGTGGCGATGAAGGCGGTTGAGATAAGGAGGGAAGTTGAGGAGGTGAGGAGCGAAGTCTCCGAAGTCCGATCCGAGGTTGCTGAGATCAAATCAGATGTGTCGGGTGTGAAAACTAACATGGACGTGCTGAAAGATGAGGTGGTTGAGTCCCAGCAGCAAATTGTGCAGAGGGTACTCTTTCTCGATCACCTTTTTGGCTGCAATCAAAGAGGGGGAAGAGAGGATACTTGCTGAGTTAGAGCAAAGGAAGAAAGAGGAAGAAGAACTAGCTGCTTCTGAGGAGGAACGGAGACTTGCTGAGGAGGAGTTGAAAAAGAAAGAGCTTGAGATGATGATGAAGAAGCTGGAGATAGAGAATGAGAAGCTTGCCAAGAAGCTGGAGAGGGAGGCCGCTGAGCGCGACGCTAGCAAAGCATACTTGGAGAAGTTCGTGCAAATGGCCATCGACAAATTTGATGAGTATGACAAAAAGAAGCCTGCCCCTGACTCCTGAGCTTTTTTAGTTTTCTGTAACATTTCTTTGTCTTTTTTAGTTTTCATTTGTACTTGTAAAATCCCAAATCATATGAATAAAACTGAATCAGACTTAGACAATTTCTCATTGTCCATTTCTAATATTTTGTGGCATGTCTTAGTTGATATACACTCTTTATGTATTCAACAAAAATTGCATGTGGATGCTGAGTCTTATGTCTTTGGATTGGTTGGTAAAATGCTTGTTGATTATTTGGGTGCTAGATTCTAGCATATTGCTAAGAAGCATTTTTTTTCTTGTGTTTAAATCGAGAAATATTTCCCAGCACTTTGTGAGGGGGAATTTTATTAATACCAATCCTGCTAGAACTAAGTTGGATAAACTCTGAGTTAGATTGCTAGAATAGCTCTGTTACTTAGAAATTTTGTAAACTCAGAAATTTTCCTCTTAGATTCAACAAGTGATAGTAAGTTTTGATCGCACCAAAAAGGGGGAAATTGTTGGGAATTATTCTTGAATTCCTCCCTTAGGATCAAATTGTAAAAGGTTTTATTGAATCAAAGCCTGAGCTAGATTAGTCGATCATTGCTGAAATCTAGTATAATCTAGCAACTCTTGTAATGTCCTGTTTAGGAAAGATATTGAGTTGTAATAGATTAGAATGCTAGAAGAATTCTCGGCAGATGGTAGCAGCTAGAGAAGTCAACAGACGAAGAATGACGGCTAAAGGAGATAGTGGTCAAGTGCTAAGAAGAATGACTGCTAAGGCGTTAGCAAGTCACATGCAAAAGAAGAGACTGCTAGAAGCACTTACACAGCAGTCGGAAGCAAAGAGATAGCAGAATGCTAAAGGAATCATCATTTGCTAACATTCAAGAGATTGCTAGAAGTTACAGCAATCAGAAGTCAAAGGATTCAAGTGTTGAATACGCGATACAAAGCAGAATGCTGAAGGAGTCAGCACTCGCTACTACTTAGCAGATTGCTAGAAGAGCTTAGCAATCAAAGGGCTTAGCAAATTGCTCCCAGCATTCTTCGAGAATGCTAAGCAAGGAAATATCTAGCAAACAACTACTAATACTACCGTTCTGACAAAAGTACAAGCAAAGGATAAAATCTTTCCCGAAGTAGGTTAGAAAGTATTGTACGACACTGGAAAGGACGTATAAAGTCAAACTCCGTTTGGATGAGGAAGTCGTTGGGTCTAACGGGTATAGAGATTCAATGTTTGAATCTCCAGGTATAAATGACAAGTCCAAACAAAGAGACGACTACTACTTCCACTACCATTGCTTTTACAAACACTACAACCAGATTCGCTAAGGCAATAATTGAGATTCCTTTGACAAAGCGAACAAAGTGAGATAGTATTCAGTTGAGAGCACGAGACTTAAAGTATTCAAAGCTCTCCACAACCGTAGTGTCCACCTCTTGAATATCTGACACTACATTAAAGAGATTCCTTGACTTAGCTCAATAATCCAATCATTGGGATACCTTCCATCCTAGGAAGCATCCAACAGTCACATCTCTGAAAAGAGGTTGACTATTACGGGTTGTTGCCAAAACCAGACAGAGTTCGGGAGGGAACTATAATGCTTCCATAGCAGCAAGGACAAGTTTTACGAAGGTCCCGCCCTTGACTTTGCCGCAGTTGCTGACTGAAAGATTGGAGCATCGGAGGATAGCCTTGTAGTGGCTAGGTCCAAAGCTCACTACCTACTACAAGAGATAGGCGATTCCTTGTACTTCAAATATCTTTTTAGTGAATTCTCAGTGATACGACTGAGGAGTGGACGTAGATCTTTAAGATTGAACCACTATAAATATTGTGTCTTGCTTATTGTTTTATTGGTTTTGTGCTTGATTTGAAACCTAGCAACCTCAGTTGCTAGAGTATATCTCTGAAAGAAACCCTAACTTGAACCTCGATCTAAACATTTTGAAAAGAACCTAAGTGCGAGATAAATTCAATCTTTTGCTGCATTCGTGTGTTAGTTGTTCGTTGCTCACCACGACGACTCTGATTTGGGACCAACAGTATGTAAAAATAAGTTTCTTTACATTTTGATTCTTCTATTTTGATAATTTCCCACCGCCAACAACACTTTTTGCCACCCAGATACGAAATTAGCCGCCCACTTCACACTTGTGCGTGGCAATTCTTTGCCACGAAGAATTGTTGTGTAATGTGTCTTCCAGCTTAACTCGCGTTTATTCTCCTACGATAATTTAACTTCGTGGATCTCCAGTTTGACATGCATTGTTTCAATTAAACATGCAAATCCACGAAATTGTTCCAATTAACGAGTCCAACTCGTTCATATAATTTTCCAAATTTTCGGAGATAATAAATTATCACCCGAACTCTAAAATTCAATAATTCAAAATTTATTCCATGGATCTCAGAAAATTATCCCGATCATTTCTTATTCTACGTTATTTTATTTCCAATCATTGCCTAACTCGATTTAAGAAATGGATCTTCCGAGTGCAAGCTGTGAATTTAAATGCGATATTAGTATTTTAAAACATTAATTCGCTGCACTCGAATCTCCTACGAAAGGTGTGACCGCATGGTCTTTCAGGTTTTCTCGAAACGAACTCATAGGTATATTTCATGTTAGAAACAAACCCTCATGTCACATGGGGTGTCATTTCTTGTTTCTAAAACAATATAATATTGTTTGCAAAATATAAATTATTTATTTAATTGATTAATTAAGCATTAATTAGCTTAATTAAATATGGGATATTAAATTAATCAGGTGAGAATTGTCGTAACATAAGAGTGTGAGAATACTACATTTTAGCCTTTTTATACTTCATTTTAACATCAAAATCATGCGTCCAAAATTATTTCATTGTAAATTCAAAATGCTTCATTTCTTGTTCTCTTCTATTTTCTTCATTATATGTTCGATTTCCGTGATTTTATTTTATACCTTCAATTTTTTTAAGAACTTGTTCATTTTTAACTGAAATTTTGTTCATTTTATCTTAAAATTACTTTATTATTTATTCTCATTTCTAACGTTAAGAACAATTATCATACGATAAGACCTATACATACATACATACATACATACATACATATATATATATATATATATATATATATATATATATGGGCTTAATAAGGTAAGAATTGTCTTAATGTGATACTATGAGAATACTTTATTTTAACATCAAAATAATTCATTTCATTTTCTCTTTCGTTTCCTTCATTATTATTCTCATATTCTCATGTTAAAGAATAATTCTCATATGATTAGATCTCTCTCTCTCTCTCTATATATATATATAGAGAGAGAGAGAATGAGAAAGTGTGGATCTTATGCTAAAAGTTAGTTTGTGTTAAATAGGAATGAATCTACACTATTCATCTAAAAAATTAATGGTTGAGATTAATTTTTTTTCAAGATTTCATGCCTAGTTATTTTATAAAACATACTTAATTAATAATGATTTTTAAAGTAAATAAACATAAACGGAAATTATTCTTAATTTTCAATTTTCGATGCTTTCATCTCAACTATTTATACTATTAATCCAACATATAAGACTCATTCATATATAACACAAACTTTAATTTTACCAATTAGATTACAACTCTCTATATATTCTCAAAAGAAATCAAATTTGACGTACCGGAAAGGATGTAAAGAAATATGTTAAAAGCCTTATGTCATGAAAAGATATGTAGTAGTGGAAGGAATCCACGAGAGGGCTCGCTCATTTTTCTTACATTGTCGTGATATGTAAACCTTAACGTATGAAAAAAAATATGTGGTCGAAAATATTCATCGCAGAATCATGTTCAAGCTAGATATTTCTTTGTTACAATTACCTAGGACTTAACATCTTGCTCATGTAGTAGGGTGTTTGCGAGCCTATTAAATTTGGAAGGCCAATAATTAAACACTTAACCCTATATTTTTATCTAGTCATGAGCTCGATTAATATTAAGAGCGCCCATTTTTATATAAATATTGAATTTAGTTACAAAGAAGAAAAAAAAATGAGAGGTATTGAAGGCCTATGCTTTCATTCAAGTTTGCTAAGAAATTCAAAGATTAAGTATATAAAAAATTCGTCGACTTGATCCAGCTCAATGTTTATTTTCCTTTAAAGTTTAATAAATATTAATTATTTAACACTATATGTAGTCAAATTATACATCGAAGGTAAAAATTGAAATAGGTTTTTAACTCGATAAAGCTATGAAGTCTCGATTATGCGAGTGGGTTTTTAAAATCTTGACATTTTGTAGAAATATTTAGTCAAATGTTAATTTTTTTGTCCTGGAATTTTCACTTTTATCATATTTTTCAAAAATAATGGTTAAGAATTATGTTGTAATTTTCCTTTTTTTAGTTAGTTTGGATATGTCAAACCAACCAGTCGTTCGTTATAATATATGAACTAAGTTTATAATAGGTGATGTGAATCACCATTTATTTCCTAGCCCCAGATTCAATTTATATATCAAAATAAATGCGATGACTAAAAGTAAATGCCCTTTGCATGCCCATATTTAATTTAATGCATAGATTCAAAGAAATAAGTCAACTCCTGTGGATTGAATAACGGCAATAAATGGTTGATGTTGTTCATACAAATTTGATCTTTTGATGGTGTTTCCTTGCACGTACGATCCGAAAATCTGGTGAGGATATGCTACCGGATCAAAACTGCACTGGAGGAACTTGATTTCTCCTTTCCCACTCTAGTACAGGCGGTCGCCCATTGTCTCACACTCTCTAGGGTTTTTGCTTTTAGAGACTGTAAACTTATGTGGGAAGTGAGAGAACTAATCTATTTATAGATCTGGAGAATGGAATATTAGGGTTTAATAAACCCTGATGGGCTTTGATCATTATAGGGCCAGAGCAGGGATCAATTGCTAATAATAAAGTTCGCTTTCTAGTAATTAATTCCATGTTCAACCCAGAATATAATTACTTAATAAACATTAATTCATACCACCAAAAAATTAATGTTGACCTACACCTTTATTACCACATTATTAGGAACGGGTTTCAATGACTTGGTTAATACCCGTATTAAAGGTTTCAGACATTCATTAGTTAATTCAGCATATGACAATTAGCTGCAATTAATTAATCTCTTATTATTCCTGTGTAGTACTACTCAACCCTTATCGCTTATGCTTCAATACTTGATTCAGCCTGCGGGACTTAGCATAACGAACCTCGTGAAATGAATATGGTTATCTAAATCCAGTCTGACGAAACTCCACAAAAACTGCCATCACCCAACATGCAGATATATGAGTACATGTAAGACTCTCCACCATAGCAAGTTAAAATGACAGTCAACCCATGTGTGTCCCTCAACCTTAAATAGACTTTAGATCCGACCAAATTATCGCGACTTTTACTCATTCATATGTCAAGTAAATGGTTAATCTCACTGTTGATCCTATCAATACATTGAGATCTACCAGTCACATAAAGCAGTCAAGAAAAACTACTTATAGACTTGTGTCCCGCAGCCTAAACCGACAATCAAACCAGAAATTGTCTCAATTGTGATAACTGTCTATATCTCGCTAGGTCAAACGATTTATACGATCTTTTGTGATGTTTTACACACCGTTTGATCTCCCTATCGATAAGATAATTGGATGTGTTTGTTCGCATCGTATGATTGTTAATATAGATAGGAGTTATTTATTGCAAGTCATTAATGATTACCAGTATATCATATATTACATTTCGCATTATACCAATCATAATGCTTTTATGTATACAATTCCAACAATCTCCCACTTATACTCAAAGCATTATACCATTACTTTCCGAATTATAATATGCGTCTATTCTAATATAGCTATTACATTTAGTTACCTGGTGGCCGGCTTCACCCACAGTTCTACGCTACAAACATGACCCTCATATGCCTTCTGTGGTAAGCCCTCTATAAATGGATCCGCTAGATTATCCTTCATGTCAATCTTCTCTATTAGAACATTGCCCCTCGCTATGATTTCTCGTATTATGTTGTACTTTCTCTCAATGTGCTCTAACGCCTTGGGAGTTCTTGATTCCTTAGAGTTTGCTACTGCACCAGCACTATCACAATATACCGTCATAGTCTTGGGCAAACTCAGAACAATGTCTAACTCTTGGAGGTAGTTCTGCAGCCATATTGCTTCTTTAGAAGCTTCTGAAGCTACCACATATTCAGCTTCCATGGTGGAGTCCACGATACATTTATATTTCGCATTCCTCCATGTTACAACTCCACCTACCAAGGTGAACACATAGTCCGCGGTCAATCGGTAGGAACTAAGTCTACAATTGGGGACGTGAATTGCTGTTTACTTCTTAACCTCGGATTCGTTTTATGGATATCAAAATAAACACTATGACAAACAGTAAATGCCCTATGCATGCTCCTATTTAATATAATGTGTAGATTCAAAGGTGTTCGTGTTGTGCTAGTAGCTATTTGAATTATACGCAAGTGCACGTATGTCTAAACAAGTAATACAGATCTAAGTCCAGATATCGTACCCAAGGGAGTGAAATTGAGTCGGGCACATCATGTTGCTTGTAAATTAATGTGGTTTCGTAACTTCTCTAAACTAAAATATCAAGAAAGCATATAAAATAAAATGGAGCAGTGCTAGAACAACTAATAATGTTTCTTCCCACAAAATAATCATAAACTAATATGTTATGGTTTTAAAATGATAATAAAATGCACTCGGGTTATTGACTTTTGATTATCTACTCTCCTATATGCTGCAGCATTGTTCAAGCATCGACTCTGGTTCTTGCAACCACACTCTTTTCGGTCTAGACTATTGTCATAGCGCTAGATCTATGTTTTCTTGCTAACCTTCATATGTCTATCATAGATTCTGCATTCAAACAAGCTATTTCAGAACAGGGGTTCTTGCAAGTCTTAGATTCCATGTATTTCTACACTAGAGATCAAGATTGATTACGACTCCCTCATCCTAGATCTCCTCCCGGCCTCACTAGGTGAAATTTCTTCCTGCCACCGTTGTGTTTAGGTAAAAAACAAACCAGAATTAAAATCAAACACCAGATTTAATACGAGAACAACTTTAGCATATATTCAAGAAGAGAAACCAGTCAATAACCCGAGCTTAAAAAGATTTAGCTCATGCTTACAAAAGATAAAAAGGAAATAACATTCAAGTTCATGTTTCCAATCATCAACTACGTAGAACTATTAAATAAACTACAAATAAAGATAAACTATTCAGGATTGTTGCAACATGCACTTTTGCTTCTCACGAACTCCCAGTTCTCTCTGCTCAGACTCCCACGCTGATACTCTCTTGCCAATTGTGTTTTCGTTTTTTTTCCTGTTTTCTGAAAATATCTCTCTTGTCTCCTTTCAGCTTCAACCAGCTCTACATGTGGCTCCTCAATCTGCCTCCCAGCTTTGATAGTTCTCCTGGTTGACAACTGTCCTGCTTTTGGGACAGGATCTGAAAAGTGCTGAGATCCTGTCCGCTGTGGTCCCGAATGTTCCTCACTAGAGTTCTAGTCATGCTGCTCCTATGCTGTGACATCGTATCAATCCTCCATGCTCTTGTTGTGCTCTAGCATAGAAAAACCTATGATACTATCCAGAAAATTCCTTCGCAAAAACTCGTAATTAACACAAGACTACATAATAAACCTAAACTTAGTATATTAACCAATTTACCTATATTTTGCTAATTATCCTACAAAACAAGACTATTCTAAGACAAAATTAATTAAGTTTGAAACAAAATAATAACTCTTTAAGAGAGTTGTCAAAAGGAATACCTCAACTCCTGCGGATTGAATAACGGTGGTAGATCGTTGATGGTGTTCCTACAGACTTGGTCTTCTGATCTATTCCCTTGCTCGATCCGAAAATCTAGTGAGGATCCGCTACCGGATCTACACAGCTGCCCACTCTCTCACTCTCTTTAGGGTTTCTCATTTTAAACTTCAAAACTTATGTAGGAAGTGAGAGAATTGATCCATTTATATAGATCCAGAGAATGGACTATTAGGGTTTAATAAACCCTAATGGGCTCCTAGCAATGTTGAGTCAAACCAGGGATCAAATGCAAATAATAAAGTAGGCCTCCTATTAATTAATTCCATGTTCAGCCCAGAACATAATTAATTAATAAACATTAATTCATGCCACTAGAGAATTAATGCTGACCTACCCCTTTATCACCACATTATTAGAAACGGGTTGCATTGACTTGGTTAATCCCCATATTTATGGTTTCAGACATTCATTAATTATTTCAGCATATGACAATTAGCTGAAATTAATTAATCTCTTATTATTCCTGAGTAGTACCACTCAACCCTTATTGGTTATGCTTGAATTAATGATTCAGCCTGCAGGACTTACCATAACGAATCTCGTGAGCTTCCCAGGGAATGTCACCATCCTGAAACAGATATGGTTATCTAAATCTAGCATGAGGAAACCCCGCACAAGCTGCCATCCCTTAAGATGCAGATATATGAGTACATGTAAGACCCTCTACCAAAGCAAGTTAAAGTGACAGTCAACCCATGTGTGCCCCTCAGCTTTCAATAGACTTTAGATCCGGCCAAGTTACCGAGATCTTTACTCTTGCATATGTCAAGTAGAATGCTTCATCTCACTGTTGATCCTATCAATACATTGAGATGTACCGATCACACAAAGCAGTCAAGATAACCACTTATGGGCTTGTGTGCCGCAGCCTAAACTGACAGCCAAACAAGAAACTGTCTCATCTATGATAACTTTTTATATCTCGCTAGGTCGAACAATTTATATGATCTTCTGTGATCTCTTACACACCGTATGATCTCCCTATCGACGACCTAACTGGATGTATTTGTTCACATCATATGATTGTTAATTCAGACAGGAATTGTTTATTGCAAGTCATTATTGATTACCAGCATATCAAACATAACGTTTCCAACATACCAATCATAATGATTTTATGTATACAATTCCAACAATCTCCCACTTATACCCACAACATTATACCATTACTTTCTAGAGTATAACATGTGTCTATTCTAATCTAGCTAATACATTTTATCACCAGGTGACCGGCTTCATCCTCAGTCCTAAGCTACGAACATGACCCTCATAAGCCTTTTGTGGTAAGCCCTTTCTTAATGGGTCCGCTAGATTATCCTTCGTTTCAATTTTCTCTATGAACACATCGCCCCTCGCTACAATTTCTCGTATGATGTGGTACTTTCTCTCTATTTGTTTTACCGTCTTGTGAGTTCTTGGTTCCTTAGAGTTTGCTACTACACCAGCATTATCACAATATACGGTGATAGTCTTGGGCAAACTCGGAACAATATCTGTTAGGTATTATTGTAGTATACCCACCTTAATTTGATGTTTTGATGTGTTAAAACTATATACCAAAGTCTAGGCCTTGGAGTTATTACCTCATGTAATCCCTGTATAGGATGATCGAGTTGTAATAGTCTAGGAAGAAGGAATCCATCAAAATTGTGGAACAATCTTAAAGAAGATGCCATTCAGACGTGATAACAGTCGAACATAAAAGACGAAGAAAAGCAGAGCAGAGAGGCAAGCAACTTTTTCAGTGAAGGATGGACTATGATTGGACATCCCTCTCAATGTCTCTACAGGCTATTTTCTGGTTTCCCACCTAAAAATAGCAGGAACAACAGAGACAGAAAAACCTTTGCATCTTTGAATCTCGACACATTTATTCTTGCCTATCTACAGAAAATAGCGCTCAAAGCATTTAACGCTCTCAAGCAAGAAGGCATTAACTTTGTTGTTCATTTATTGAACACGAGACATTTACTGCTCTTGCAAAGGAAGAGAAGGTTATTACGGGTAACTGCCAAACTATGTACGTTCTGGGGAGAACTCAACCATCCAACCTACCGGAGATGGAAAAGGGAGGTTATTCCTCAGTCCAACTTCGAGCCGGTCCACAGAAAAGATGTAGAGCCTTCGACGGACTGAAGAAGGAGTAATGTACAACTGCCTGGGCGAGTGATCCATTGTGCTTTGGATGGAGGTTTCTACAGCAACTGGCTATAGATTGTGAGGATTGTATCCTCATAACTTAGTGAATTACCGGATCAGATATCCGAAGAATGGACGTAGGACTTAAGGCTCCGAACCACTATAAATATCCTGTGTCGTTTACATATTTACTTACTTTACGCACTTTTAAGTTTTTAATTATATCTTGAAACCTTCAACACTTATCCTGTAAGTGTTGAAGTGTATAAACTGTTAACTGCTCGTACCTGTAAAACTGTTAACCTAATCTGCTGGCTAACATAAACTGTGTTTCTAAAACTGCTAAGTAAAAACTGTGTTGATTAGAAACTGAACTGCTCATAATTAGAGTGTATTAAACTGTATTAATACATCCGCTGCGCATTATACGTACTCTGATCTGGGAATAAGAAGTGGTATCAGCGCAGGTCGGTTTTTCTAGACTATCCTATTTTGAGTCACTTAAGACCGGATTCGTACTTTCCTTACACTCTAATTGTTTGTTTAGTGTGATTAGCAAGCAGATAATCTTCAGATAATGATGAGTTATCCAAGCCTTCCAAAGTACAATCCAGAGAAGTTCGAAGTATGGAAGAAGAGGTGTCTCAGTCAGCTGAGAGCTCAACATTAATAGATGGATGATGTTCTAAAGAATGGACCTCTAAAGATCAAGATTCCTAAAGTTAACCTCGCCGTGGGAGATGCTCCAGGCGGCATTGAAATGATAGACAAACCTATGGAGGACTCGACACTTGTGGTTAAGAAACGCCATCAGGTTGATCTCATCGCGCATGAAATGATTATCCAATCCCTCCCAGATTCTCTCATGGACGCAGCCGTGGAGAAAAACACGGCCAAAGCACTTTAGGATTGGATCAATGACCTCACAAAGGAAACAGAGGCGATGAAGCGCAACAAGAAGCAGGTCATCGTGGAGAAATACGAATCCTTCCAGATGCTACTTGGTAAGACAATCAAGTCGATGGAAGAAGGGTTCAATACCATCGTCAGCGAAATAAAGTGTCTTGGAAGAGAAGAGAAAGTGGCCGATATGAATGCCAAAATTCTTTCAAGACTGCCGAAGGAGGATTGGTTTGTTAAAACTACCAGTTTGAAGACCATGGATCTCTCCAAAATGTCCACCAAAGAACTGTTCGCCGAACTTCAAGCTCATGAATGGGATATCCAGATGGTGAACAGAAATGAAGCTGTTAGAACCCCAAATTCAGCAGCAGATGGTGACACAACCTTCTTCGTGAAGAGAGATTTTCAAAGGTGTTCAAAAAGGCCAGTTCACTTCGAGAATACTGCCTATCAATCCTCACCAGCGAAGGACATCTCCAACAAAGTTCAGAAGAAGGAAACTGAACTTTCAGTTGCCAAACTTGAAAAATAGTTGAGGAACCTGACCATACTCCTCGAGAAGGCAAAATGAAAAGAAAAGGAAGCTCAGTCCAGTGAGCAAAGGTTCATCAAGAAAGAGCCACGCACATGCTACGAGTGCAACTCCCCAGATCACCTAAAGTATGAATGACCTCAAGTCTCTCAAGAGAAGAGAGATAGATTGAAGAAGATGTTTAAAAGAAGAGCATCGAAAGCTGTGGCACAAGCGATGCTCACAAGAACTGAGGTGCCAGACATACCAGACCATGACGATGGTTACTACACATCTACATACGAAAATGATGAGGAAGCATTTCTTGCATTCATGGCAACCATTGATGGTGACGTTACCGATGAAGAAGAAAGCGCTTCAAACCACGAAATACTGGTAACAACTAATCTGCCCTCATCTAGTGTATCTTTATGTTTTGATGTCACTCAAGCTCAGAGGACATTTCACTTGAGAAAATTATTAAAGAATTTGAAAATTTTCATTAAATTAAGGATACATTAATTAGCGAAAATGCCTCACTGAAATCAGAAATTTCAGTTTTGACCAATGAAGTCGAAAGAACGAGGTCACTTAGTGAGGAACTAAATTATTTAAGAGAAGAACATGTTAAACTTTTCAAAGATTTTGAAAATGTGTCAAAAGAACATGATTCTCTAAAGAAACTTGAGCCTGTTAAGTGTGATTGTTCTTTTAAAAGGAGCTCAAGAAATTTGAATGAGATTTTGAGTGTTCAAAGACCTCCATCAGATAAATTCAGACATGGATTTATGGAATGCCATAATGAAAAGGAAGTCTTGAGCAATTATGAATCCATTACAGGAACTGAGAAAACTCATTTAGGCTTTGTCAAAGCGAAACTCAGTTCAGGTACTACGTTGGAAAAGGTTACGGTAAATTCCAAGAAGCTAGTTAACCAAAATGTCAAGACCAAATGTTGGTTAAAAATTGACACAAAATTGGCATCTCAACAGAATGCTAACTCAGTTGGAAAACTGTATAAGATAAGTATCAAGAGGAAAATTGACCTTCCTTCAAAACTGGATAAGCGTAATATTCCCTATGCAAGGAATCCAGTTTTACCAACATGAACGACTGAGTGACATGATAATGTTGCAAGGAAGTTGGTTCGACAATCGAAAAGTAATCCGAGAAGTTATGATAGAACTCACGTTCGCCATACTTACTATCTTAATAGGAGGAACACCTATTCGAGGCCAGAGTCTAGACAGTTTAATACTCAAAAGACTGTGATGGCTACTCACCCAAAAACAGTTTCTCGAGACTCTTTCCAGAACAGTCGCTTCAGGAAGAGTTCACACACCACATCGTTAAATAACATGCACTCAACCAACACACACTTTTCTAGAAGAAAGGTAGATTATTCACAAAAAAATGATTTAGTTTCACGAACTGTAAGAGTGAAACAAGGTGGATACCAAAAGGTTGGATCCACATGATTGACCTTGTAGGACTCGAAAGGATACGGGGACCTAAATAAATTTTTTATGTTGTAGGGTACGAGTCCGCTAAAGAAGGCAAAGACTATTAGACAGAGGATGTTTGGCTCACATGACAGGAGAAAAGGAATTGATCAAGAACCTTGAAATGTACGAAGGAGTAACAGTGAGCTTCAGAAACAAAGCCAAGGGACAAGTGATTGGAAAAGGATGCGTGAAGCATAATGGAATTATCATTCAGGACGTATCATTGGTCACCAATCTAAAGCACAATCTTCTTAGCATAAGCCAACTGAGTGAGAATGGCTATGTAGTTAGCTTTGAAGAATCTGAATGTCGCATAATAGACAAAGTGAGTCACAAAACCGTGGTTAGAGGAATCAGAAAAGGAGGTCTCTACATTGTATATTGGTCCAGTGGAGAAAAGGGAACATGCCTAATAGCACTCAACTCTTCAGAACCCGTTAACTTGCTAAGGCACAAGAGATTAAGTCACTTGAACTTCAACTCAATCCGACATTTGGCGAAGCATAATTTAGTTGACGGACTACCATGGAAGAAGTTCCCGAAAGAGGGAGTATGTAAAGCATGTCAGTTTGCAAAATAGATAAAAGCCTCTTTCAAGATTAGGCCAATCACAGCAAGCACAGAGAGGATCTTGGAACTGCTCTACATGGATTTGTTTGGTCCAGTTACCCCACCCACAATTGGAAAACGAAGATATACATTAGTGGTTGTTGATGACTACTCAAGATATACATGGGTGGTGCTGCTCAAATCTAAGAATGAAGTCAAAATTCTTCTACCAGAACTAATCAACCATCTTCAGAATGACAAAGGAGTGAATGTTAAGAGGATAAGATCAGACAATGGGACATAATTTTGCAATGGGCCTCTAATGCACTTTTGTGCTGAAATAGGAATTAGACATGAGAAGTCTGCCCCAAGAACTCCCCAACAAAATGGTCTTGCTAAGCGAAGGAACAGAACACTTAAAGAAGCAGTGAGAACCATGATGGCCGAAACTGACATTGGAAAATGATTTTGGGGAGAACCCTTGATGGCAACCTGCTACACACAAAACAGAAGTGCATTCAACACATGGCTGCACAAGACTCCCTAAAAGATCTACAATGGTCGTAAGCCTTCTATAGCTCATCTTCGTGCTTTCGGTTCTCCATGTTATATTCACAATAATGGGAAGTTTAAGTTGAATACCTTCAACCCTAAGGCTGATGAAGGAGTGTTCCTCGGGTATGGACATCCTTCATATAAGGGATATAGGGTATTCAACACGACAACCCAGCTTGTGGAAATAACATGTCATGTTGTTTTTTATGAAGCTACTTTAGTGCGCAAAACACTTCAAGAACTGAGTTTGGAGAATCATGAGATCAAGGATGTCAATGAGAAACCTAAATATGACTTTGATCATAATCAGACAGTTCCTTTGACTAGATCTATGAATGATAACTCTGAGACTCAGGTTGCCTCGGCTGAACCCCAAGCAGTCCAGAGGGCCAATGATGCAAATGCTATCGTTGAGGCCTTAAAGATCATAAACATAGAAGATCCATATGAAAAGAAGCCCCCTAAAATACAAAGAACATTTTCGGAAGTAGAGCATGCTGACCCCAAAGAAGTTATCCTTGAGGATACCAAGGAAGCAGACTTAGCTGACGAGTCAACTGTTATTCAGAATCCAGATGCTGATCAGGATGCAGTTCCAGAACAAGGAAGTGAAGCCGTTTCCGATCAAGGAGAAGAAAGAGTTTCTGAAGGAGAAGAAGAAACAGTTCAAAAATGTGGAAGTGAACAATCCCAAGGGAACACTCTACAGTTTTTGAAGATCCAGTTGTACGTGCTGAAGCCGTACTTGTGAAAAAGCCAAGTTGGCTAAGAAATCATCCCGAAAAATCCATCCTCGATGACATTGGAAATCTTGTTCGAACCAGACAAGGGACAACACTAATGTCTTTCTTCTTATCTCAGATCAAACTAGTAAAGATCATAGAAGCTCTTCAATCAACAGACTGGATAAATGCAATGCAGGAAGAACTAAATGAGTTCACTCGCAACAATGTGTGGTATCTGGTGGATCGACCTACACATCAGTCTGTGATTGGTACCAAGTGGGTCTTCAAGAATAAAATAGATGAGACCAGTACCATTTTTCGTAACAAGGCAAGATTGGTTGCAAAGGGATACGCACAATACGAAGGGATATACTTCGATGAGATATTTGCTCCAGTTGCCAGACTTGAAGCTATTCGGTTATTCCTGGCGTATGCAACATACCAAAACTTCACAGTTCTTCATATGGATGTGAAGAGTGCCTTTCTCAATGGAGAATTAAAGGAAGAAGTCTACGTCGAACAACCCCTAGGTTTCAAGCAAGGAAATCAAATCTACAAGCTAAGGAAAGTTTTATATGAATTAAAGCAAGCACCTAGAGCATGGTATGAAACTCTCTCACAGTTTCTGCTCAAAAACTAATTTGAAGAGGGTGCTATCGATCGAACTTTATTCAATAACAAAAATGGAGAGGACATCCTACTTGTTCAGATCTATGTCGAAGACATCATCTTCGGAAGCAAAAATACCAAGTTATGTGAGAAGTTTGCCCAACTGATGGAGAATAAATTTCAGATAGTATGATGGGCAAGATGACATACCTTCTTGGTTTGCAAGTTGATAAGTGTGACGAAGGGATTTTAATAAGTCAAAATAAGAACACTCAAGACCTGATCAACCAATTTTGTCCTGAGAAGACAAAATCACTAGGGATTCCTATGTGCACCAGTTCTCAGATCATTCTCGATGAAGAAGGAGAACCTATCAACCCGATAGCTTATAGAGGAATAATTGAGTCTCTACCTTATCTAACTACCAGCCAACCTAATATATCTTATGCCTTGGGAATATGTGCAAGATTCCAGGCGAATCCAAAGATGTCTCACATGGATGAGACAAAGAGGATCGTGAGATACCTTAAGAGTATAGAGTCTCTAGGTATTTGGTATCCCAAAACTGATGGAATCATATTAAATGGATTCTCTGATTCCGATTTTGGAGGATGCAGAATCGAAAGAAAGAGCACAAGTGGAACGTGTCAGTTTTTAGGACATAAACTGATTAGCTGGTTTAGCAAGAAACAACATTTCGTTGCTACATCGACCACTGAGACGGAGTATATAGCAGCAGCCAGTTGTTGTGCTCAAGTGCTTTGGATAATGCATCAACTTAAGGACTATGGAATAGACATTGGATGTGTTCCTATATACTGTGATAACAACAGCGCAGTTTCTATTTCGAAGAATCCAGTTCTACATTCCAGGACGAAACACGTAGATATTCGTCACTATTTCATTCGAGATCATGTTGAGAAGGAAGATGTCTCGGTGGATATATTAGAATTGAAGACCAGTTAGCGGACATCTTTACCAAACTGCTACCTGAGGCTCGTTTCAAAGAGCTATGCATCAAACTAGGTCTTCTAGAGTTTGATGAAGTCTCAAGAGAAGGAGATGAAAATTGATCGGTGTAGCAACTGTTAACTATACACGCTGAAATTAGTGATTAAGTCAGTTACAATACGTCAATGTAGTAGTTTCTTGAAGACAGAAGGAAATAAGATTTCTTTCATTAATATGGAAATTAGGAGACAAGTCATCCATACATTCAGACAACAGCTACAAAGGAAGCTATTACATTAATAGATAAGATTGACTGTCTATCATGGGATAAGTGCCCAGTTGATCGGACGAGATGGGTAGTAATGAGTTCCAACCAGACCTGAAGGACCATCCTTGGGATAAGGAATACTTTTCTCCAAAAGCCAGCTCAACTGCATGCCGCAAGGGACAGTAGCCTCTTGTAGATTTTGAAGAGCCATCTTCAAGCGGTCAAAGATGAAACCCGCCCAATCAACCTCTCTTTGCTGCTCAAATGCCATCACCGCCTTCCAGATGGGTGGTGTGAAGTTAGTTTCCTGGGGAGAACTGCAGACAACCATCTGGTTAATAATATCAAAGGACAACTTGCAGTTAGGCCTGAGGTATTTACTTAGATCAGTCGGATGAAAACAGATGTTTCCTTCTCTCTATTTAGGCCATATGGACCACTCGAGTGTTGTCACTTCATTTCGATAGGACATAATAGGTGTTCTACTGCCATGACGAAGTAGCCCAAACTCCGCTGCAAAGTAGTCTGTAAACCAGCGGAATTCCCTTCCCTTGAGAGTACAAGAAATCTCATCCTCAGTAACTGTGGAGTAGTATGCAAAAATCCTGAGCAACTCTTCGTGGAAGCAGTGGGGCTCGATGGTCACAAATCTGGCTAACCCACTGGCTCTCAGAAGACAGATCAGCCACTGATCTATACATGGAGCTCTCCAATGATATGCTTGAATTCCTATTCTATCAAGTATTTTGTTCCTCCGAATGGAGATTTTCCCAATCTCTTCCACGACGTTTGGGATCCTATAAGCAGAAGGAGAAGGAGGAGGAGAAGGAGAAGTCATAATTTCCTGGAAGAGATGTATAGTCTATGCTTAGTGAAAGGATATTAGATGGGTGAATCACCAAGGCTGCTATGAAGATTATTTATGGACGATCTTGAGCAAAGATCGAGGAAGATATCTAGCATCTTCATGATACGACTTATCATGACTCGAAATCTAAAGTCAATAGGCAACCATTCAATGATCAACAACCACAACTAGCCACCCATGTTAGAACGTGTGGTAAATAGGTCTGTTTTCTAAAGGAGCAAAGCCTGCAAAGAGACAGACTAAAGAGGTACGAAGCTCAGATATTATGTCACATCGTAGGACAAGATTCACAAAAGATGAGGGATACTCCAAGGATCAGAAGGAAAATGTGATTAACAGGAGAGAAGTATATATACAGTCCAGACAGTTTCACACATGATAGAAATTGTGACTCCGATTGTTTGAAGTAGAAAAGGAGATTTAATTAAGCAAAAAAAAGTACATGCTACATTGTCTCAGATCTCAAAGGGGGATAGTTCACCCCAAGTCTACAACAATAAAGGAGAAATACAGTAGAAATGATTCATCAGAAAACAGAAAAGATCAGCCGATATGAAAACGTCGTGGCAGATAGAAATCCGAATCCAAGATGTTTGACCAACCACCTCGCGTATACTCTGGAAACTGATGCTCAATAAGCCAACTCAGAGGCATTCCATATGGAACAGAGAGAGCAGGCAGATTCTCGAGTGCATATCTCACCTGATCAAAGATGAATGAAGCCCAGTCAACCTCAGCTTCATCGTCAAAGGCCATCATCACTTTCCACACCAGCGGGGAGAATACTGTAACATGTGAAGGATTTCCAACAATTTTTTGATTGATAATATCAAATATCACTCGGTATCCAGGCAAAAGGTGGCTCGAAAAAACTGTTGGATAGAAATCTACAGGGGTCTCTCTCCATTTCTGCCATGCGTACCACTCCGGCGCCCTCTCATCCTTCTGATAGTCCATCAAAGGTCTCATACCATAAGGCAATCTGAAATTAAGAGAGAAGGACTCCGGAGACCAGTATATCTCCTGCTCATGAAGATTGGCATGAATCTCATGACCCTCAGCCACATAGCATCCTTCAGCAATAACCTTTAGCACATTGTCATGAAACTTGTAAGGTTGCCGAGTTATGAATGAATCAAGCTGATTAGCCTTCAAAACTCTCATGACAGAGTTATGAATGCTAGGAGTCTCCCAGTATTCCACAAGCAACCCAGTCGGGTTCAAGATCTAACCCCTCATTATCTTAGTGTGAGCAGGGATGGCCATTTCTCTGAGGAAGAATATAATCTTTTCAGAACATTAGGGTTAAGCGCATTCCCAGGTTCACAAGAAGAAGGTATTTATAGACAGGAGCTTCAACCACAGTCCAGAACATGTGACAGTTCATAAATGCTGATACGACGCTTTACAAGCAAGTTCAATATCTGAGACGTCTGTATTAAATGTGTACATGGATCAATCGCGCATGGACACGTGGACGAGCAGACTATACACCAAAGAGTGCAGAGATCAGTGATAGGTCATGGTCCAAGAGTACGGTCTCTCAGAATTGTGTTGGAGGAAGCACGAGATTATGTTATTATAAAACTGTCCTAACAGTTTGGAGGATCCACTAGCCTTTCCTTTTGAGAGTTGAAAACTGTCATAACAGTTTTCCGAAATGAATGATCTAAGGAAAACCGTCCCTCTTCTTTAGTGAGATATTTAAATTTTTGATGCAATCAAGTGGACGCAGATGTTTAAAGGAGGCAAGCTCAGGGTGTATTAGACGGAGACACGTAGCCACGATCACGTGCTACGCATACGCCACGACACAATAGGAACAGACACTCTTACGTCAAATTTCATCACAACTGAAGATTGGATAAAGTTAAAGTTCATCTCAGCTGTGGATCTAACTGCGTCTCAACCTCGATTAAAACCCTCTGCGATCACGCATCACCCTAAATCGATTTCTGCAACCACTCATATGAAATTCGTCCTCTTCTCAATCTTGTATGTTCATCTACCAACTTTGTTCTGTACATTATGGGGAAGAGAAAGCTCTCATCTGGCGAAGGTCCGAGCTCATCAGGGAGATCAAAGAAAAGTGTCGTTACCCAAGATATAACTCATAGGAAATTAAAGCGCCTATCAAATGACATAGTCGATGCCGCCGATCTCTCGAACAAGGACATCCGAGTAAGTCAAGTTTTTATGGAGAAAATCCTAAATCTCAAAGAACTTGATTATTGGTGTTCATATGAGGAAATTTACGAGAAGCTGAACAAAGAAAGGCTCGTACAGTTTCTAGAGCTACGTCCTCATAGATTCAAGCCTAACCGCATTGCCGAATTTTATGAGAATGCTATTGTTGACAAAGGTGGAAAATCCTTCAAAACTAAGGTCAACAAGATTCCAACAATTATAAGTGCAGATACCATTGCCGAATTCTTCCGCTACCTAAAACTGGTGAGAACATAGCAAGTTACTTGAAGAATGATGATGGGGCAAGGGAGAGACATTGGAATGTCTGGAAGAAGCCCGAGCATAAAGACAGATTCCACTTACCTACAGGGGTTTACGAATTGAGGCATATTTACAAGTCTCTAAGTGAGATAACACTTAGGATGCTCTACTGCGGTGTAGGATCTCTTTCTGAACTAAGTCAGCTCAAGTAAGCTGTTATGATGGTATTGGATGATGGTCCAAGTGGAAACTGGGTTGAATTCATATTTGGGCGTATTCTTGAGAATGCTAGAAAGAATGAGACCATTCGGGAGACCAATAGATTCAAATCCAGAGTCGGTTTTGGATTGAAAATTAGCTACTTGATAGAGCAATTGATCGGTCTCAGAGAAGAAGGTGAATGATTGGTCTCATCAGACTTCTTACCTCACAGTGACAAGATTCATTGGAAAGCAGTAGAAGGAGGTGAGCGTTAACATCAACAAGAAGATAGTGATGACTTGGAGGGAAATGATATTGAGGATTGCATTTTACAAGCTGCTACAAGAAAACCGATACAAGCAGAAACTGCCTTGACTCAAACGGGAAATAGGAAACGAAGGCGATTGGCACTTACAAGTAACTTGGAGGAAGAGAGAGAAAGGAGTAGAAAAGGCAAGCATGTCGAAGGTCGTGAAGGAAACACAGGAGACAAGACAGTGCCTATTGTGGACCTTCAAAGTCCGTCTCACTCAGATAGAGAATATCCTCCTCGACAACCTTTCACTCCCTCAACATCTTCTAGCAGTACAACTTCAAAAGCTCATCAACCAGCACTCTTATCACCTAAACATATTATTCAGATAGCCTCAAAAATAGGGGGAACGGTTCCAGAAATTCAAGTTGAAGAAACTGTCAATCAGAGTCTGCAAGTGGAAGTTGTTGCCACTCAAGAGCCACTTCCTCAACAGGCAAGTATAATAAAAGATGAGCCAGTTCTGAAAATTGTTGAAGCACCAGCTAAACGAACTGTAAAATGACTGACTTTTTCGAAACTCCTTACGAAAAGATTGGGTCTTTCAGCCACTACCGCACGAACAACAGGTGAAACACACCTTGAGCATGTTCGTCGCAGGATAAATAAAAATCATGCAAAGCTTGTGAAGATATAGAATCTCCATATATGGTTGAATTCTCAGACTGATGAGATCCAACTGAAACTCCTAGAACTTGAAGATGAAGAAGCACAGGAGATGGAGAGACTACGAAGTGAGGAAGATGAGAGAATCAGGAGAGAAGAAAAGGTTGCTCTAACTCAAGCTATTCGTTGGTCTTAAATCTTAACCTACACTGATACTGCTACCCGTGCATTGGAGATTCTAGTTGTGAGAGCACTGGCTAAATGTTTTTTACAAATCAAATTCATTCATCGCTGGCAACATGTGCGCATTTATTTTTTAAAAGAAGGCCCTTCTCGCACTAGAAGAAGAAAAACGATTCAAGGAACTGAATGAGGCAGCCGAACGAAAGCAACAAAAAGCAGAAGCAGCAACAGCTGAACTCAAGAGAAAAAAAGAAGACGCAGCAGCAGCTGAAATTTGAAGAAAGCAAGAGGAGGAAGCTGTTGAGCTGAAACGTAAGCAAGAAGCAAAACTCAAGAGAAAACAAGAGGCAGAAGCTGCTGAACTGAACAGACGAGAGGAAGAAGCTGCAATTGCTGAGGCACTTCGAAAGGAAGAAGAAGCCACTGCTGAAAAGGCTAAGAAGAAGCCACTGCTGAATGAAGCCGCAGCCAAGAAAAAGGAGGAAAAGGCAGCAACAAGTTGAGCTCCTCTTCCACCTGAGACTTCCACTGCTATCTCTCAGAGTCAAACCCATGAAGTCTCTAGAGCATTAGCTACAGTTGAAGGAATCCTATCTCTCAATCATAAGTCTGTCGTTGCAAACCTTCTACCGTATTATGCTCTGAAACAAGAGATAGATCATCGAATGGATCAGCAGATGGCTCATGTGTTTGATCTTGTCAAAAAGGGGGAAGAGAGAAGGGATGAGTCGTTGAAACTGCAGTTGACTCTAATAGATTGTAAGTGAGAAGAGGAACAAAAAAAGCGAGAAGAGGAACAGAGAAAACGAGAAGAGGAATACATAAAGCAGGAAGAAGAGCGCAGGAAGCGGGATGATGATATTACAATGAATCTGGAAGCACTAATAGCTTTGAGAGAGCAGGATATGAAATACTTCTCAGAAGTAACCACAGTTGTCAAGGCACAAGCTGGCTTACTACCCATATCTGCTGCTACTTCGTCGAAGCCAAAAGACGCATATTCCTCAAATCAAGAAAGGGAGAAGGACAAGAATCAAGACAAGTAAGCAAAGGTCATGGATTTTTTTTTTGTTTTGTTTGCATTTTTTAATGTCTTTTATTATCGCAGTTTTAAAGCTTTTCAAGTACTTGTAATCGATCATATCCTGTTTAAAGTGAAAACTGTTGGTTTGAAGACAACTGCTCATTGTCTCTTACCTTGATTCTTGACTGGCTGAATTCACATTTTCCAGTGTGATCAGCAACCCTTCTTCTCTTATCGCTCTAAACTGATTGATTTTAATAGGGAATTATTATCCCATTTAGGGGGGAGATCATTTAGAGTATGTCAAGAGTAGAAGAAGCACAGTTCTGAGCAGTAGTAGATAGACAAACTCTGCAAACTGAGATCAACTGCATCTTCTTGTCGACTTACATAGACTTAGAGGTATGGTTTTGACAACATCAAAAATGGGGAAATTGATAGGTATTACTGTAGTAATCCCACCTTAATTTGATGCTTTGATGTGTCAAAACTATATACCAAAATCTAGGCCTTAGAGTTATTACCTCATATAATCCCTGTATAGATGATCGAGTTGTAATAGTCTAGGAAGAAGGAATCCATCAAAACTGTGGAACAGTCTTGAAGAAGACGCCATTCAGACGTGATAATAGTCGAACATAAAAGACGAAGAAAAGCAGAGCAGAGCAAAGGTTACCAAAAACCGCGCAGACAGTTATTCTTGTCAAGGCTTGGATGCTCAAAGAAAACTGTGGACATAGTTTTCACATAGAAACTGTTGCGAGGTGATCAAAGTTTTAGACCAAGATAGTTTCGCGTCAAGGAATGCGTACATAGCAAGATGTCGAATAGTCGCAGAAGAACTTTAAGGAAGTCAATGATAAAAGTCAGACAGATACTTAGTTGCGACTAGCGTACAATGTTATTTCGGCGTCTGACACAACAAGTACAAACTGCTCTGAAAAGCAGGACGTTGTAGCTGAAAAAAAAGAGAGGCAACGACTTTTTCAGAGAACGGTGGACTATGATTGGACATCCTTCTGAATGTCTCTACCGGCTATTTTCTGGTTTCCCACCTAAAAATAGCAGGAACAACAGAGACAGAAAAACCTTTACATCTATGAATATCGACACATTTATTCTTGCCTATCTGCAGAAATTAGCGCTCAAAGCATTTAACGCTCTCAAACAAGAAGGCATTAACTCCGTTGTTCATTTATTGAACACGAGGCATTTACTGCTCAAAGAATCCTTCGAGATTCACCGTGTGACCATGGCTTTGTCCTCAGTCCAACTTCGAGCCGGTCCACAGAGAAGATGCAGTGCCTTTGATGGATTGAAGAAGAAGTAAAGTACAACTGCCTGGACGAGTAATCCATTGTGCTGTGGATGGAGGTTTCTACAGCAACTGGCTATAGATCGTAAGGATTGTATCCTCATAACTTAGTGAATTACCAGATCAGATATCTGAAGAGTGGACGTAGGACATAAGGCTCCGAACCACTATAAATATCCTGTGTCCTTTACAGCTTTACTTACTTTACGCACTTTACAGTTTTCAATTATATCTTGAAACCTTCAACACTTTTCCTATAAGTGTTGATGTGTATAAACTGTTAACTGCTCGTACCCGAAAACTGTTAACCAAATCTGATGGCCAACATAAACTGTGTTTCTACAACTGCTAAGTAAAAACTGTGTTGATTAGAAACTGAAGTGCTCATAATTAGAGTGTATTTAACTGTATTAATACTTCCGTTGCACATTATACGTACTCTGATCTGGGACCAACAATATCTAACTCTTGGAGGTAGTTCTGGAGCCATATTTCTTCTTTAGAAGCCTCTTAAACTGCCACATACTCAGCTTCCATGGTAGAGTCCGCGATACATTTCTGTTTTTCACTTCTCCATGATACAGCTCCACCTCCCAAGGTGAACACATAGCCAGAGATCGATCTCTTCTCATCCTGATCTACTGGGAAATTCGAAACTGTATAACCCACAGGGCACAAATTCTCACACTGATAAACAAGATAATAGTCTCGAGTTCTTTTCAGATACTTGAAAATATGTTAGACAACAGTCTAGTGCGCCAGTCCAGGGTTAGACTGATATCTAGCCACCATGCGCACATCATGACAAATATCTAGCCTCGTACGTAGCATCACATACATGAGACTTCCCACAACCGAAGCATATGGTACTTTACCCATCTCATCCTTTTCCTCTTCTGTTGTAGGGCATTGTGCCTTAGACAGAGAAACACCATGTCTGAAAGGTAGCAATCCTTTCTTGGCATTTTGCATGCTAAAACAGGCCATCACAATATCAATCTAAGCGGCCTGAGACAAGCTTAACATCCCCTTCTTGCAATCACGCAAGGCTTTAATCCCAAGGATGTATCCAGCTTCTCCAGGGTCATTCATTTGAAACTGTTCGGATAATCTTCTCTTTATGTCTGACAACACCTTCACATCGTTGTTGAATAGAAGAATGTCATCTACATAAAGTGCAAGGAATACAATAGTTCCACTGACGTATGATCTGTACACACAACTTTTGGTTTCGCACTATGAAAATCCATAGGATTCAATCACTTCATCAAAACATTTGTTCCATGACCGTGAAGCTTGTTTAAGTCCGTACAAGGATCTCTTTAGCTTCAAGACAAGATGCTCTTCACCATCCTTCACATAACCCTCTGCCTGCTGCATGTAGATGTCACGACCTTCCTCAAGGTACCCATTTAAAAATGTGGTTTTGACATCCATCTGCCAGATCTCTAAGTCCATATGTGCTGCTATGGATAGGAGAATTCGAATGGATTTGAGCATGACTACCGGTGGGAAGGTCTCGTCATAGTCAATGCCCTCCTATTGACTATAACCCTTCGCCACCAACCAGGCTTTAAAAGCCGTTATTTCTCCTTTCAAATCTTTCTTCCATTTGTATATCCATTTGCAACCTATGCCACGAAAGCCATCTGGTAGCGCAGACTCAATTTTTGAATCCATGGATTAATGTCATTTTCCACATCTTTGTCATTTACTACTTCATCGTATGTCCATGGGTCGATATCATCCAGTCCGTCTTCCGAGATCAAGTCCGATGACTCTCCCATGAACATATACCGCTTGGGTTGGTGAGGTACCCTCCCACTACGATGGAGAATTGGTACTGCATCAGCAGTTGGTGCAGTTACTTGTAGCTCAAAGCCTTGCACTGACGACCGTGCAGTTGGTTCCATACCTTCAAGAGGTAAAGTCAATCTGCCACAAATTTTTCCCAATGGAAGTGCATCATCTTCTCTAATTTCTTGGAGAATGATATCACTTTTGGATTTGTGGTTTATCACAAACTCGTCCTCCAAGAATCTCGTATTGGTGCTAAAAATGATCTTCTGATCCTCAGGACAGTAGAAATAACCACCTTTCGTTTGTTTGGGGTATCCCACGAATAGCATTAGCTTGGACCTACCTTCTAACTTGTCAGGTTCCTTTGACAAAACATATGCCAGACAAACCCACACTCTTATCTTTGACACACTGGGCTTTTGCCCATGCCAGAGTTTCGAGAGTGTCTTAGGAACTGACTTAGAAGGTACGATGTTCAGCAGGTACGCCACTGTTAGTAACGTGTGGCCCCAAAACAAAAGAAGCAAGTTCGCATAACTCATCATGGATCTAACCATTTCAAGAAGAGTCCTATTTCTTCTTTCCACCACACCATTTTACCGAGGAATGCCCGGTGCGGTCCATTGTGATGTAATCCCATGCTTTGACAAAAATGCAAGAACTCGTCACTGAGATACTCACCACTACGATTAGATCGTAATGACTCAATGGTCTTGTTTAACTTCTTCTCTACTTCTGCCTTGAATTCCTTAAATTTCTCAAAGCATTCAGACTTGTAGTGAAGTAAGTAAACATACCCGTATGTCGAGTAATCGTCAATAAAAGTGACGAAATACTTAAATCCTCCACGAGCTTGCGTAGACATCGGTCCACATAAGTCAGAGTGGATCAATTCCAACACATCACTTGCTCAAGACTGGCTTACCTTGAAAGGCCTGGTCGTCATCTTTCCCTCTATACAGGATTCACAAACTCGATGTGGAACTACCTGGATTGAATTTAATGTTCCATCATCCACGAGTCTCTATATCCTCTTTAGATTGATGTGACCTAGTCTCAAATGCCATAGATATGTAAGATCATCATCAGAAGATGAAAACTTTCTCTTCTTGTGATTAAATGAGTTATATGCAGCATTCACGGAAGATTCATGCAAACAAGTTTTGATATAAAGAGAGTTTTCCGTATTCCACGACAGATAACACCGTTATTGCCATTGATAGTAACATGACTAAAAAAACTGAAAATCCATCATTTATTAAACAGGAAACAGAAATAAGGATCCACCGAAAATCCGGCACATACAAAATGTCTCTTAAAATCAAAACATTATCTTGAAGGCATAATGTAACATCTCCAACTGCTATTGCAGACACACGAGCAGCATTACCCATGGAGATCGTCAACTAGTCATCATTTAGCTACCTTGTCGGCCTGAACCCCTGCAAAGTGTAACAAACATTATCAGTAGCTCCAGTATCCACTACCCACGAATGGGTAGAAACAGATGCTAAACATGTTTCAGTTACATATGTTATTTATGTACCTTGTCCAACCCGCTTGGTCAGACAAACCTTCTTCCAGTGACTAGTTTTTCCACATAGGAAACACTTGCCCTTCTTCCCCGGTGTCACAATATTCTTTTTCCCAGAAATTTTGCTTCTAGAGACTGTCTTCTTGAATTTCTTTCCAATCAACCCTTTAGCACCTTTCGATGAAGCAGGGCGACTACCGGAAGAAACCAAGACTGCCTTTTTAGGATGCCTGACTGATTCAGTTTCCATGAGGTCACGAAGCAACTCATTATGAGTGTACTCCATTTTACTCATGACAATATTCAGTCTGAAGTTCTCAAAAGACTTCGGAAGTGAGTTGAGTACGATATCGACCTGGGCTTCCCCGTCAATACCTCCTCCATGCATCATCAATTCATCCATGAGGTGAGTCATGGAAATAATGTGCACCATGACTGAGCTATCATCTGTCAATTTACAATTCACAATTTCTCTCGTGAGCTTAAATATGATAGCTCTATCTGATTCCCCATAAGTAACTGTAAGACAATCCATAATCTCAGCTGCTTTGTCATAGTGTTAATGTTGTTGTTGGAGCACCTTAGACATAGTGGTCATCATGTAGCACTTGACTACAATACTAGACTTGACCCACTTGTCATAGATGTTCCGCTCCACATCAGTTGACTCAGAAGTGGGGCCGGTTGGACACAGAGTGTTAAGAACAAATTGATGTTCCTCTGCAACTAGGATATAATCCAAGTTGCGCTTCCATTCGAGGAAATTAACAGTAGTTAATTGATTTTGTGCCTAGATATTGATGACGTTATCCGTAGACATATCTGAAAACAATAATTGATTAAAGTAAGAACATACATGCAGAACATTGAAACAAATATGAATTGTAACCTTTTGATAAACAAATATAGTTGTTTCCCCCAATTGCCTAAGTGCATCTACTGCAAGCTCCTTTCGAAGACGTTTACAGTAGACCACCTAACCACACTTCTCTTTGAAGTTCCAGTCTTTAATTTCAATCCATGCCAGGCATTCGCGTGCAAATGAAATTAATAATCGGAGATAAAACTGAGACCATGTTCAACCTATCTGAGCAGAGACATCATTCACGAGTTATTACTCATGCAACATCTAAGCATTTTACCACAATTCTAACTCCGGAAGTTAAAAGGATGATTTGTCATACGTACTAGACCCATGATGCATGCCTCTTACAACCTTTGTTATCTCATTTAAAACAATCCTAGAGAACTTATGAACAAATAAAGTAAGCAGGCTACGGTCGTGTAGACGTCTACTCATTTCATTGTCCACTTCTCACATGTTTAAATGTTTTATATAGAAATCTCATCTATTATAACTTATGAACAAATAAAGTAAGCAGGCTACGGTTGTGTAGACATCTACTCACTTCACTGCCCACTTATAATAAGAGACCGCATTGTGGAGGTCTTGTTGATTTTAATTAAAAAAATCTTTCTTAGTCTTTTTCTTTCAAAAGGTTCTTATGCGCACATATTATTTTATGATACATAAATTATGTCACATCTACAATTCCATCGTATTTCCCAACATGATTCTGAAATTCGTAGACATAATTTAATACATAAAATAAATCACATAAAGCATGCTTTGAACAGTAAATAATAAAGCAGTTACATGCTTCTTATTATCTACAACATGCTTTAAAAATAAATAATAAAAGCAGTAGCATGCTTTCCTATTATTTACTAGTTCGCGCATAATAAATGATATCATACGAGAATATAATAAATAAAATAAAAATTCTCGTGGCCCCCTGATGCAATTACATGGGAAATAAAAAATAAACCTATCTATTACAAGGCTTTAATTTTAATACAAATCTTCAAACTGAGCTCCCACTATTTACATTGAATCTGCAATATTTGGGCTGAAAAATAATGCATCAGTTTGGGCCACGAATTAGGGTTTCAGGCCCATTGGGTTGTAAAACCCTAATTTTGCAAACCTTTGCTCAAATCTAGGGTTTATAGCCACCTCTTTCAACACCTAAAATCGTAGTTGCCACCTGTTGCTACAACCGCCGCCGCCACCTGCTACAACCCCCACCGCCGGTCGCCGCGCCACCACCGATAAGCCTCACGCAAACCCACAACACCGGCCACCACAGCTGAAAGCCTAAAATGCATAACCTGCGCGAGTGGCTACTGTCCTCGCGAGCTGCCGCATCCTACTGTAAAGACACAACCACCAGATCTCGCACCACGCTGCCACCAACCCTACCGCCCTGCAGACGTGTCCTGCGCCACCCACGACCACAGGAAGCGCAACCTGCACGAGATGGGAGTGAAGATGAGCGCGAGCAGCTACTGTGGAAAGAACGACCTCCGCCGTGGATTCTGAAGAGATCTGCCGTGTGCAGGAGGCGCGCGGCCACTACCCGCTACTGTTGTCGGACTGCTGCAGATCCATCTAGCGATCGCCATTGCCGGCCACCACCACACATCATCTATGCGCGATCGAGTTTGATTCTAGCCCACCGAAAAAACACTATCTCTGTGTTTTTCTTGTTCTTCGCTGTCATTCGGTTACAGATTGAATAAAAAAAATACAAACTAATAGATCTAAATCTATTACATATTTTTCCTATCAATCTAATCGCGGATTTTCTAGCGATTTAAAAAAGAAAACCAAAACCAGAGAGGAGCCACTAGAACAAAAACATCCACCACAGTTTAATCCATCCACGATAAATTAAATGACATGCATAAACTGAATGTCAAAATTTATTTTTCGGCAGAGCCATAAAATACGAACCTTGCTCTGATACCAATTTTAGGAATCGAGTCTGCAATAGGTGACGTGAATCGCCATTTATTTCTTAACCCCGGATTCGTTTTATGTATATCAAAATAAACACTATGACAAACAGTAAATGCCCTATGCATGCTCCTATTTAAATTAATGCATAGATTCAAAGGAATACCTCAACTCTTGCGAATTGAATAACGGCGGTAGATCGTTGATGGTGTTCCTACAGATCTGATCTTCTGTTTTGTTCCCTTGCTCGATCCGGAAATCTAGTGAGGATGCGCTACCGGATCTACACAGCCGCACACTCTC